>JAVCKZ010108239.1:0-23514 GCA_034780755.1 Lepetodrilus elevatus
TTTCACTTATTTTAAGTGTTTCTGGCTATGCAGGAGCCAAATGGCTCCTTGGAAAAAATTGTAACTTTGAGGCCTGCTTGTTATTCCAACTGGTCTCAGTATCTTCTTCATGATGTCCAACAATCCTGTCTGTGTTCAGTATTTGTGTTGTACAGACATAATGAATTATGGTTCACCTCCATCGGCCAAAGCAGTGCCATGGTAATACTGTATTGTTTACCATAGTTGTTGCATCCTCTTCTACTCCCCTAAAAACAACAAGAAGAAACAAATCTTTAAAAAAAATAAAAATAAAAAAAAATAAACTGACATCGCAATTGAAATATAGTACTATGGAAAAATAGTGTAAGACCCAAATCTGGTCAACTACACAGTTCAGATGGGCTTATTTATAATCTCAACACACTCAAGAGCATTATATATATTCATTGCAAAATTTCATAAACTGAATGTATTAAATTTATAAAAAAAAATAACTACATACCGGTAGTTACCTAATATGGTCATTTGCATCGTCTCATATGAATGAAAGATTTCCGCAGTAACATTAAACCAACAATTACACAATTCAGTCAACTTGCCCCTTATATTATTTCTTTATTATAGCATATAAGTATTTTCCAGAACAGGATTCAAATTCTTATTCACTCGCATCAATACATTTGATATGTCAAGGTCATCTGTCCCGCTAATCGGTTACAAAAATGAAAAGACTGGAAATGACTGTATGCAGCCAGCACAGTATAGCCAGTATAGCCAGTGTAGGCTATAACTCATAGCCTAGAGCTCATTATATGATGATTTATCTGCTGGCAGTGTTGTTAGGCCATGCTAGATGTGATGTTCACCTGCTACAAGTATCGATGGAATGCAATTTGTGCTGCAGGCCTCGCTGTGTTCGTCTCAATGTACGTCACTTTGTGTGTGTGTGTGTCAGTGTATGTGTGTGTGTGTGTGTGTGTGTGTGTTTCTGTGTGTGTGTGTGTGTGTGTGTGTGTGTCAGTGTGTGCATGTCAGTGTGTGTGTTTCTGTGTGCGTATGTGTCTGTGTGTGTGTGTGTGTGCATGTGTGGGTCTGTGTGTGTGTGCATGTGTCTGTGTGTGTATGTGTGTGTGTGTATGTGTGTGTGTGTCAGTGTGTGTGTGTGTGTCAGTGTGTGTGTGTGTGCTTCTGTGTGTGTGCACATATGTGTCTGTGTGTGTGCACATATGTGTCTGTGTCTGTGTGTGTGTATGTGCATGTGTGTGTGTGTGTGTGTGTGTGTGTATATGTCATATTGAACAATATATATATTATGTGGGTGTACATGCATCATATGCACATTTCTCAATGTGTCGCATTCCATTAACGTGATCAGTTTGAATATGTATACATGGACATTGTATGTGTCGTCTGGGCATTGAATGAATGTCGGGTGTCTTTCAATATTGACACCTTCCTTATTGGGTACTGCCATCTAAATCCTTGATTTTTATTGCAGTATACTCAACAAACTAAGTTAAGGGCCTGCAGATATTTTGTAGGGAAATGTTCTACCAAATAAAAAAAAAAGGCAAATGTTTTAACTAAGATTGATCTATTTGTATATCAGTAGCCATCTGACTTGCTGTTTGACCTTCTGTTGTGTGACCTTGTGTTTGACCTTGGTTGTAACCTGACCTTGTGTGTGACCATTATGTTGATATGACCTTGTGTCTGACCTTGGTTCTAACCTGACCTTGTGTTTGACCTTATGTCTGACATTCTATTTGACCTTGGTTCTAACCTGACCTTCTGGCTGACCTTTGTGTCTGACCTTCACTTTGACATTCTACCTGTCCTCTCTGACCTTTTCTTTGGCCTTCTGTCCAACCTGTCACCTCTTTTCATCTACGTGCTGGACTTTGCCAGCTGACTACACACACATCCTATATTGAGTGTCTCCTCCGTGTTATTTATCCTACAAGTAGTGCTAATTTGCCTGTAATAGATGTGAATGTCTCCATTTAACCTATCCAGTGAGTGCCCCAATTTAAAGTGCCAGTTTATGTTTCAGGAGTGAAGATGGGAACCCAAGTAGATCCAGTGTTCCGCAGCATCAACAAGGGAAGGGTGGGATTCTACATATGGAGAATAGAGGTTGGTTCAACTCAGTTACGCACTTGGAAGATGTCAACATCAGTAATTATTATGGCACTCTTAACCCTCTCCCTGCTGGAGTAGGCACATATACTGCTCATTAGGGAATCTCAGGCATGGAGAGGGTTAAAGGTATACAATCTCAACATGTTGACATATTTCATAGTCAAATGTATTTTTACCTGTATTTTCCGCATATCCCACTGGTTTTCAATATTTGAATGGTTTTTTTTCTCTTTATTTTTCTCAATATTTTACTTTTGGTGAGATAATGAACAAACGTTTTCAAGCATTATTATTTAAGCTTTAGTAATCTCTTCTGTAGCTGTTTACTACAATATATTGCATATAATTTATAGAGCCAACTGCCAAAGTTCTCTTTTCAAATGCTCATGGAGAAATTTAAACCAGTAAGACCACAGAAAGAAATAGATGATAAATGTATATTGTCTTTTTGTGTATTAGCTTGTCATATTATATAAAACCTTTTCTATTTTGCAGGACATGAAGCCAGTAGCTGTTCCCAAAGACAAATACGGCTACTTCTTCAAAGGAGATTCCTATCTCATCTTCAGTGTAAGTACCGTAACCAATATATAAATGCGGAAATCAGTGATTTATATAACGGGATACCTGTAGACCTGTATAGAATATTTCAGAAACAGCAGGCAATTACGGTTTTGATGTCCTGTCAAAGATTTCAATCTCGGGACCAACTAAGTCTGAATCAGTAGTAAAAGTGAAATTTCTCAATCATCTATAAATAACAAAAACATGAAATATGATAGTTTGAGAAGATTTACGCAACTATCATTTCAACCTGACAGATATCAACGGAAGGACAAAGCCCTAGAGGGCTTGGGATGCAGGTAACTTAGGTTTTATATGTAGCCACCTGTTTTAGTGCACACTTGAGTTAGTGGTTATGTATGGAGTTGGTTACCTCCCTTGCATATGATTCGGGGATATTGGGTTTTTTGTTACCATATATTTGTTTTGAATTTATGAATGGTTGGAGACCACTTATAAACAAGACATTCCATACTAGTATATTATTTGCTGTTGGTCTAGACATAATAATCTTTTTGTTTTACTTGCATTATTACTGCATGCTTTACCACATATTATTTGTTAATGAGGTATTGTACATCCTAGCTGAATTTTGTCATGTAGAGGTGAAATACAGTATTCCCACTGCGACGTAAAGTAATAATTCACTCACTCCTAGGTGTATAGTGTCTATCTCACCACTTTTCACAGAACACGTGCAAGAATGAGTAGACTTTATTTTCAATCACTGGCAATCAAAATGTATGTGCTTGCAATGGAACAACGTGAAGTTACTAGTCTCCTATGGTTTGTGGTTGTGATGGCACAACATTAAAGCCTGGCGCACACTGGCGTCTGCGTCGCGCTTGCGTCAGCGTTTATAGATGCAGACGCAAGCGTGTGCGCCAAATTCTGCGTTCGATCTGCGCTCGGAATATCACGTGGCACTTTCAAAATGTCAGCGCTCATAGACGTCGCCATTTTGTTCGAATCGGGAAAGGCAGCTGATTAGCTCTTCGATAAATCTCGACGCAACGCAAGCGCAGGTTGGCGCATACGAACGTCTGGTGTCTCCAGATGCCGCGCTCCTGCGTCAAATATCAAACTTGTTTGATACCCGCGTACAATGCGCGTTCGATGCAAACGCGATGCAGAGGGGTAGCACATGCGCGTCTGCGTTGCGCCTGCGTATAGAACTGCAAGAATCCAGACACAGGTGTGACTCAAGCGCGACGCAGACGCTCGTGTGCGCCAGGCTTAAATGATGACACAACACACAGTGACTACTAGAGATTGGGATAAGTTTTTGTTGTGATGGGCATTGCAGATATGTGGAATGGTTTGGTAGCATATCTAGAGAGGAACTAACTGAGAAAAAATATGTATATGAAAGAAAGAGATTGGTATTTTTCAGTTTTATTTCATATTTTACATTTGGTATTTGGTATGTATATAGTGTTTTAAACTTTTAACCTTCAATGTATTTGAAGTTTAATGGTTTGGGACATTATTGATTTGAAAGTTTAATACCAATTCACCACCTAGATTACCAGCATAACAGCTTGTGTTTCATTTGGATTGAGCCATGCTTATCAATATTTTTGTATTAAATTCTCACTTTTTTTCTTATATACACATTTTTTGTTAATTTTAGAGATTCTTTTTCAAACTATCGAGGGAAATCGCATGGATCATTGTTGAAGTATTGTAGAATGATTGTTATATAAACGTATTTATAGAAGGAAGTGGCACTGTTTTCAATAATTATTAGTGTTTATTTTCAATCGGTTAGATCTCTCAATTGTAAAGTTATGAATGAATTCAAGTATCAGAATATGTATTTGAACAATGGTTAGATATCTCATAATATTTTTTTAAATGACATAATAAAAAAAAACCATTTTATATCAATTTCCATGTACAGTACATGTAGAGTACTGTCAAATCTAAATTATATTATTTTTTTAATGTTTCTCACATTTCTGAATTTCTAGTAACATTTCTAGTAAAATCGATGACATTTTCTTCAGGCCAAAGAAACCAAAGGTCAACGCTTGGAGCAAAGTGTCCACTTCTGGCTGGGCAGTGAGACGTCACAGGTTCGTACATCTGGACAATGTTCAATATCATAAGTTAAGTATGTGATAATTCTAGCGATTTATCGATCACAGTAGCGTTTCTTGAAGCTCTTGTAATACTAAATTATAAACACTCTCATATTGCGATCTCTTGTTCACAGCTCTTAGGCACTTCTGGTACTATAGAGCTATGGTGTTGTAGTAGATATGCGAGCTTTGAGCTTTGAGAAACAAGAAAGAAAAATATTGTAAAGCAAATAAATACAGTGCTCCCTTGATATAATGCTGAAGTTGGGGTCCATGACATGCCACCCGTGTTATAATACTCGCGTTATATCAACAAATATAATTGGAGCAATTTTATTTTTTGTTTTTTTGTTTTTTGTTTTTGTTGTAATGGGGTCCATGTTGGACCCCGCGTTGTATCCGAATCCACGGTGCATCGAAGGGCGTTATATCGAGGGAGCATTTTATATGCAAGTTTTAAGAAATATTTTTTTTAATGTAACAAAAAAAAAAAAAAAAAAAATATTTTGTAACGCTTTGAGAAATGGTATCGTGACACTAGTTTTGGTACTGTTCCAGGATGAGGCTGGAGCGGCTGCATACAAGACGGTGGAGTTAGACGACTACCTGGAGGGCCGCCCCGTCCAGTACCGCGAGGTGGAGGGCAAGGAGTCCAACCTCTTTCTCAGCTACTTCCCCAAGGGCATCAAGTAAGTACACGCCCAGGACCAGGGGTGCATTCAAAGACACAAAGGCTGAGTAAGCCGCTTAACTAAACTGGTTCCATGTCCCATCTACAGTCCATGCGACTCCTGAGACAGTGCCAAGTTTGGTAAGCCTATTGCAAGCTGCTTGCGTCTTTGAACGCCCCCCAGGAGTAGCTAGCCAGCACAGTGATAGAGTGCCACACTTCACAGCCAAAGGTCCTGAGTTTTAAACCAACCCCAAAGACTGGGCATCAAGTTATGAGTAGGGTTGGTTGGTAGTGCAATGAAGTGTCAGAATTCAGAGTCAAAAGTCCCCAAGTTTTACGGAATAATTAAGTATGGATGGGTGTTAATGCGATGGTAGAATGTTGGATTTCGGAGGCTTTTGCTTCAATGTTAGCAAAAGTTACATTTCTCTTGCAACATCTGTAGCGCTAAATGTTGCAATAAACCTGTGAGCACATGAATAATGTCCCTATATACATCACACTTCAGAAATGACTACTATGCCTATTGCTAATTAACTGTATCCTTTGTGTTTCAGGACTCAGAAAGGTGGACACAAGTCAGGTTTCAACCACGTGGATAACACTTTTGTAGTCCGCTTGTACCAAGTAAAGGGCAAACGCAACCTTCGAATCTCACAGGTGAGATACGCATCCTCTCCAGATCTCATCCGAGATATCACAAGAATGTCTGAGATATATATTGTTAATTTAACCCAGCTTTCTAAATATATTTTGCTTGTTAATTTCCAGCAAGAGGAAACCTGCCACACCTGTAGAACTAAGCGTTGCAACAGACTTGAAAGCTCTAACCCTATGTTTTGTTCAATGTTTCTGACTGCAACTTGCAAAATTTCTGACTGTTACATGCAATGTTTGCAGATTGACATTAGCTGGGAGAACATGAACCATGGTGATGCCTTCATTCTGGATCTGGGTAAAGTCTTGTTTGTCTGGCTGGGCAAAGAATGTTCAAGGAGAGAAAAATTCAAGGTAAATCTCATCGGAACCCCACCCCACCTCATACAATTTATGTCATGATGGCAAGAATCCTAGCAGAGAATGGGTACCCAGAAGGATTACATGGGCATGTGAATGATAACCTTCTAGTGCTTTGAATGGCAGCTTGGGTTGTATACTCACCAGGGAATTGAGAAGGAAAAAACATGATTTACCGTAGTCCAATAATATCCCATGTCATAAATATGACTCGGTTGGTCTTGGTGTCATTTTAAGAAAGTCTTGTATCTACTACAAGACCATATCCACTTTTACAGTGATCCCTTACATGGTCGGGCAGTTAGGAGAGCTCTATGGTCTCATTGTAGATACGATGACTTCGAGAAATGATAGCCTGGCGATTAATGTCCCATGTCTAGCACTGACTAAGTTGAGGTCTGGTGTTTACTTGCAGGCGCTGGAACACGCGAGGTCACTGAGAGACGAGCGTGCAGGCGGCACCGTGGTGGAGGTGAGGGACAGCGAGGAAGACTCCATGACCAACGACGAGAAAAAGGTAGATAACTCTGGACAAAATTAGACGGATTTTCATTATCTTTAAGTTATTATTATTATTATTATTATTATTACTACCGGTATTATTATTATTATTATTATTATTATTACTACCAGTATTATTATTATTATTATTATTATTATTATTATTATTATTACTACAGGTATTATTATTATTATTATTATTATTATTATTATTATTATTAAAAACAACTCAATTATTAATGAACATGACCATGACCATCAGTTGGACACCATTAAGATATTCTGTAGCAGTGTTGCCTATACAGACCATACAGTGTATTCAACTCTTCCTGCTTCTATTTCAGCTGTTTGAGCAGTACCTGGTTCTGGCTGACAAGACCAACATCAAGTCTACGGAGGCCGTAGCATCTGATAGCACCTTCGAGCGGAAGTCGGCTGAAAATATTAAACTCTTCTCGTAAGTATGTTTAGAATGTTTGCATATTTGCTATGTTTACATTTGCTATGTTTACATTTTCTATGGTTACATTTGATAATTTCATATGTTAATATTTGCTATGATTACATATATATGCTATGTTGCATTTGCTATCATTACATTTGCTAAGATTTTTGCTGTGGTTACATTTTCAATGCTATGGTTACATTTGCTATGGTTACAGTTTCCCGTGTATGGTTATATTTGCTATGGTTACATTTGACATGTTAGCTGTATGCTGTAACAATATTGCAGTCACATTTGCTGTGGTTACATTTGCTGTAGTTATATTTTCCATGGTTACAATTGCTTTGGTTACATTTTCCATGGTTACATTTGCTGATGTTACATATGCAGGTGTCGAGAGGAGGATGGTAACCTGACTATCAAGGAAGTGAAGACAGGGCCGCTGTCTAGAAGTGACATGAGATCTGACGTAAGTCAACTTTTGTATAACAACAGATCACAACATACCATGGCAGCAAATAAATATATAATAAAATCTCCTTTATATTACCATTCTGATAAAATTCTAGGAATCTGATTGGTCGAGAGCCAAAGTGTACCATGCCGTGTCGAGGTTTTTAAGCGGGTAATACGGACTCCAGATGCCTAATATATCCTGTATTACCATTGTAAAAATGTTCGCCCATTTTGCTCTGATGGTCGCGCTACAGTTGACGACTTTGAAACTCGATATCACCAATGTATAGTCAGTATAATACTAAAATAACTGAATAAACAGATTGATTAATGAAGTGTGAGTTAAAGGTAAACTAAAGCTTACCGTATTCAAGTTATAAACGATACTTATGCAGTTTTCTCGAACATTGCCAACGGCCCTAGACATCTACGTCACAATCACTGTCTACATCACGTCATGAATGGCCACGACTGTTACTTGTCATGAATGATTATTGTTATACATGCATCGCAAAATAAATGTGGTTTCCAGTGAACTAGAATATAACGGAAATAATTAAATCTAACAGAGGCCTATACAAATAAAACTGGAGAACTGAATGGTAATAAATTCATTAGTTCACGGGTGATATGGTGTCATGTCGGTCCTCAAGATTCCAGAAAACGGAAGTGAAATGGTGTACCATATTCAACGTATTAAACACCCAGGGCGCTAAGAAAATTGACTTGGGAGGGCCTTTATTAAAGTATGAAATTGTTCTCAATAAATGTTTCGGGCCAAATGTGACTAGTGAAAGAAGTTAAACTATCTAGTTGGCTATATTGAATTGAATAATTAGCTTAGTCACTATTCTCAAATTTCCTGATTTCCAGGATTCATTCATCATTGACTGCGGACCAGAAAACATTTATGTGTGGATCGGAAAGACCGCCTCCAAATCTGAGAGAGCAGAAGCCATGAGAAATGCTGTTGTAAGTATATCCTAACAACAACTATTGTTATGAAACCCAATGTAAGTATGTCCTAATAACAACTATTGTTATGAAACCCAATGTACAATGTAAGTATGTCCTAACTACAATATTGTTATGAAATACAACTATTGTTATGAAACCCAATGTAAGTATGTCCTAACAACAACTATTGTTATGAAACCCAATGTAAGTATATCCTAACAACAACTATTGTTATGAAACCCAATGTAAGTATATCCTAACAACAACTATTGTTATGAAACCCAATGTACGATGTAAGTATGTTATGAAATACAACTATTGTTATGAAACCCAATGTGAGAAATGCCTTCAACCAATTGATTGATTTATTTTTGTTTGTCTCGCATCCAAATCCCATAGTATTCAAATTGACTACAGACACTTGAAATAATACAATATTTGTTCCAGGGTTTCATCCAAAAGAAAGGTTACCCCCACGAGACTCCCGTGACCCGGGTCATCGATGGCGGAGAATCCTCAGACTTCAAGTGTTTGTTCCCCGACTGGCCACAACCGCCACCCACGGGGAAAGTCTACTGCAGGAGCCGGATAGGTCAGCTATTTTTTTTAATGTATTAATTTTTTAATTTGTGTTTAGACCCGCTTTCAAGATTATTTCACTTATATCACGCCTTGTCAGATTAGGGCAGGAGGAAACCTGCGACAACGTTGGCAATGAATGTTGCAGTAGACCTGCAAGCACTGGCTGGTACTGACAGACCAAGGTAGTCTGAGAAGCTCTGACAGTTTGAGAACGTATTGAGGGTAGCCTCCATCAAAACCAAGGGGCACGTGGTTTCGCCGAGTGCGCTAGCGGTGTAGCTGAAAAATATGGCATGCATTCGAGCACAAGTTGGTATCGTTTGATAGTGTCCATTTATCTATCTAAAATGCACTTACCTCTAACCTTTTAACGTAGGATAAAGACGGATTGGACTCCAGAAGATGACGTAGTATCAACAAACTGATCAACTGTCAGTTAATACCACGTCATCTTCTGCAGTCCAATCCGTCTTTATCCTAGGTTAAAAAATGAGAGGTAAGTGCATTTTAGATAAATAAATGGACACTATCAAATGGTACAAAATTACCAACATGTGCACGAATGTATGCCATATTTTTCAGCTACACCGCTGTCGCACTCAGCAAATATTTTGCCCCTCGGTTTTGATGGAATTTGGCCTCTGACGTCAAGACAGCCTCAAGCTGTACTATGACGTCAGAGCTTCTCAGACTAAGATCAAGGATGATAGCTGCATTGCCATGGTACAGACGACACATCTTGTCATGATGCTGAATTTCAAGTCCAATTAATGCTTAGCTGACATACTAGTAGCTGAAGGAGTGGCCCCTCTGGCCGAGACCAGTAGGAGCATCTTGTATCTCACCCTGCTACATTCAATTAAGAGAATTGTGATTGAATGGAGTTCACTGTGTTTGTGTTTTAGCTAAGACTGTGCAGACAAAGTTTGATGCCTCCACTCTCCATAACAACTCAGCTCTGGCTGCCGAGTGTCAGATGTACGACGACGGCACCGGTAAAGTAGAGGTGAGAATCTCAATGGGAAAGTAGAGGTGAGAATCCTACTTGGAAAGTAGAGGTGAGAATCCCACTTGGAAAGTAGAGGTGAGAATCCCACTGGGAAAGTTGAGGTGAGAATCCCACTGGGAAAGTTGAGGTGAGAATCCCACTGGGAAAGTTGAGGTGAGAGAATCCCAATGCAGCATAGGTTGATAACACAGATCATTATCACAGGGAATAAATTGGCAAGAACTTTGCCTTCTTGTTCTGTCACGTCAGATCTGTGATTCTATTATAGTCATGTTCAAGTGATGCCTGTTTCTGACATTCCACTCGTTGCATCTGCAGGTGTGGCAGGTGGCAGACTTTGACCTGACTCCCGTGGACAAGAACACGTACGGAGACTTCTACGGCGGTGACAGCTACGTCATCCAGTACACGTACAAAGTCAACAACAGAGAGCATTACCTCATCTACTTCTGGCTGGTGAGTTGTCCTCAATGTCAGGACATGAGAAACACCTGTACTGGGGCCTCAATGTTAGGACATGAGAAACACCTGTACTGGGGCCTCAATGTTAGGACATGAGAAACACCTGTACTGGGACCTCAATGTTAGGACATGAGAAACACCTGTACTGGGGCCTCAATGTTAGGACATGAGAAACACCTGTACTGGGGCTGCTTGTTCAAAACCTGGTTATCTTAACGTCAAGCTTGTAGTACGTCTTATGGAGGCAACTACTTTAACAGCCCATTAAGTTTCTATGAAAAGTGTTCCGTGTATCTGTTCAATGTTTGGTGGATGATTGTGGCTGAGTTGATTGCTGTGTATTTGCAGGGCAGTAAGTCCACCAATGACGAGAGAGGTACCGCCGCGCTGAAGTCTGTGGAGTTGGATGACAAGCTGGGAGGTGCTGCCACACAGGTCAGTTGACTGGACGTGGGTCAGTTTTGTATTTTTTATTTCATCACATCACACAGCATTTTTCTGATTGGACTTACTTCTGTGGTATCATGACCAGACTGAAATACATGTAGACAGAACAACCATTGCTGATACTGCAGTGCTTCTGTTCCAGATCCGAGTTGTACAGAACAAGGAACCTCAACATTTCATGGCCATGTTTGATGGCAAGATGGTCATCTTTGATGTGAGTAGATATTGGTAAACATTTATGATAATTAACTAGCATTTTTCGATAAATATTTGTTCTATAAGATTATGTTGCCTTTGGCACTATTCCTGTATACACTATGAGACCATAGCCCACTCATAAAACAGGAATTTTTCATCGCATATGGGTGAAATATGTCCACTGCGACTTAATGAACTATTTCAATCCCCCAAATCATTCCAAATGGGTGAAACATTCCCACAGCAAAGTTAAACTCCATATTCACTCACTCAATCAAAAAGGAAACATAACCCTCTTGTAAAGGGATTTCTGATATTCAGTACGAGTTAAAGCCTGAATATCTGCTACCTGTGTTTGCATGGCTCCAGGTAATGAGATAGGGTCTGTATATTCAGGGAGGCAAGGCCGGATGGCAGAACGGAGACAAGGATCAGGGGCCTGGTGAGCGCTACATGCTGCAAGTCCGCGGAACTTCCGAGCTCAACAGCAAGGCTGTACAGGTGTGTAGCTGTGGCGGAAACTGTGTCATGGCAGTTGTAAAAATACTTGTTAGTCTAATTCAGTGCTACAAGCAAGTGTGTGTTCCGTTCCACAGAATGATCGTAGCGCTACAATCATCATAACTTCTATATATTAACATGGAGTTATGACTTTCGTAGCACTATGATTGTTCTGTGGATTGGGGGCCAGTACATTATTTGCAATGTAACAAATTCAATAGGACTGCATGTTGGTAGTTCCAGGGGCCAAGATTACAAAAATATTTTGAGTATGATTTCAAGCTCCTCAAAGTTTTGTTCACAAATCCCCATATAAAATTTGAGCTTGAGCATGAACTCGTACTCAAACGGTTTCGTAATCTTGCAGCCTGAACAACACTGACTGTATGTAATAGTTTCAGGGCGCCAGACTTAACATTTTGAGTTACTTGCCCGCATAGCTTGTCAAGGCAAGTTGTACAGGCCCCAAAGGTGCGAAATGTTAAAAAGTAGGTTGCCCGCAATACAATTTAACTTGCCCCTATGCGTCGGGTATAATGTTAGTCTAGAGCCCTGTAGTTTTACTATCATACACTCCATTACCTGTCATGTCTAACTTCACATTTTAATTAACTATAAAATTATGTTTTTATTTTCTGTTATAGGTTGAACTGACTGCGGAGTCACTAAACTCCAATGACGTGTTTGTAATTTTTACCAAGACGGCAGTTTACATCTGGGCTGGAAAGGTTTGTATATTCCTCTGTCAATATCTCGACAGTCTTAATTCTACCAGGGTTACAAATTCCTGCTCCGACGTACCATACTAACTCAATCAACAGCAAATTATGTTTGGATTTTATTGGAGCTGATGTTGACACTGTAGTTTCTGATGTTCGATGTTCAAAGGAAGATAGTGAGCGATCATGTATTTGTTTGGTACCTACCAGGTGATGATATTGTGGATGATGATTTCAGGGCAGTACTGGAGATGAGAGGGAATACGCCAAGAAAATTGCCACAAGATCACCGAGGTATGATAACGTAAAAATATGTCCTCACAGAATTAAATTGACATAGGCTGCTATTATTCCCTCGACGACTACTAGTATGTCACGAGATTCCGAAATGGTTTTGAGTATGAACGTGTGCTGGATACTTTGTTTACAAATCCCTGTATAAGAATGGCACCTGATTACTCAGAGTTCTGCAACGTGGTCCCAAGCTTCCCAACAAAATAACTGCCGGTCCTTAATTAATTTTGTTGAGTATATTTACATTGCCACTTGGTTCTGTCAACTTGCAGACAGTCTCAGATGGTGTTTGAGGGACAGGAGAAGGATGAGTTCTGGACGGTTCTGGGAGGTAAAATGCCCTACGCCAGCGACAAGAGGCTGCAGGTACCAATATGCAATATATCTCCATAGCATTTGTCACTGGTTGTGGTCATTACTGATTACTGATTCTACAATATTAAATAATTTCAATACCTGGTGTGCCATCATATGTGAGAATACTGCGTTGTTCGTAGTAAATGGATATTTAATAATGTTACTGCCAGGTATGCATCCTAATGGAATCTGTCTTAATGGCATCTGTCTTAATGGCATATGATACCCTAATGACATGTGTATGACATACTGACCTATGTATGACCTAATCACACATTTATGACATAGTGACATGTATATGACCTAATTAATTATGTATGACCTAATGGAGTGTATGACATAATTACCTGTATATGACATAATAACATGTGTATGATCTATGTTTGTGACCTAATGACATATGTGTATGACTTAATAACATATGTGTATGACTTAATAACATATGTGTATGACATGACATATGTCTATGACTTAAGTATGTATGTGTATGACTTAATGACATGTGTATATGACTTGTGTGTATGACATAATGACATATGTGTATGACCTATGTGTATGACCTATGTGTATGACATAATGACCTATGTGTATGGCCTGATGACCTGTGTGTATGACCTAATGACCTGTGTATGCCCCACCAGGAGGAGGAGTCAGCTCACCCACCGCGGCTGTTCCAGCTGTCCAACGCCTCTGGAAATGTCCGAGTGGAACAGATCCAGGACTTTGTCCAGGTGAGTCAGCAGTTCTGAGTTACAGGAACTGGGCACTGAGATTACCAAACTTGTTTTGATCGTACTCAAAAAGTTTCGTAATCTCAGGACCAGCTAGTGCTGATAGCTAGAAAACTTCACGATTACAACACATGCATCAAGATGTTATTATTTCCAACAGTTTTCTTTCCCCAAGAACTTTTCAATTTGAATATGAATTAACAGTGCTACTCATGCTCTTTAGATACTGTTATGACTTACGAAACATGTTTTACTATGAACTCATGCTCAACTCGAGGTTTTGTTGACAAATCCCCATATAAAAGTTGGACCTTGATCATAAAATCATAGTCAAAATGTTGCACAAACTCAGGACATGTGTTTTTGGACTCCATGTTTGTGACCTTTATCGTTGGACTTGATCTGGGTGAGCCTTTCAGGATGACCTTGTGCCCGAGGATGTGATGATCCTGGATGCCTGGGACGCCATCTATCTGTGGATCGGATCTGGAGCCAACAAGCAAGAGAAGGGTGCCGCGGATAAAGTAGCTTTGGTGAGGACCAATATGATATCATCTGATAGCGTCCAATGGGTTTGTCAGATATGATGTCGGTTTGTCAGATATTGAACAATGGGTTTTATCAGATTTAACACTATGGGTTTGTCATAATAATGACATAATAATGGGTTTGTCAGGTAGTACACTATGGGTTTGTCGGATTTGCTGCTGTGGGTTTGTCAGATATTACACTATGGATTTGTCTATTACTCTATGTGTGCGTCAGATATGCCACTATGGGTTTGTCTGATATGCCACTATGTGTGCGTCAGATATGCCACTATGGGTTTGTCAGATATGCCACTATGGGTTTGTCTGATATGCCACTATGGGTTTGTCTGATATGACACTATGGGTTTGTCTGATATGACCTATGGGTTTATCAGATATGCCACTATGGGTTTGTCAGATATGACCTATGGGTTTGTCAGATATGCCACTATGGGTTTGTCAGTTATGACACTATGGGTTTGTCAGATATGCCACTATGGGTTTGTCAGATATGACACTATGGGTTTGTCTGATATGACACTATGGGTTTGTCTGATATGACACTATGGGTTTGTCTGATATGACACTATGGGTTTGCTGACACTGAGCTGGTGACATTGCAGGAGTACCTGGAGACAGACCCCGCGGGGAGGGACAAGGACACACCCATCGCCCGGGTCAAGCAGGGTCTGGAGCCCCCAACATTCACTGGTTTCTTCGGCGTGTGGGACCGAGACCTCTGGAGTGTGAGTACTGTTGTCATTACTCAGCTATATTCCAGTTCATAGAATAAAGAAACCTCATCAGGTGAAATATTCCTGCTGTGGCATAAAACAATAATTTACTTACGGTACTCACTCAAGATACCTATGGAATATTTGGATTCCAATTGAATTAAGTAGTAAGACTACAATGTTGTGTTTTAGTGAAAGATTCCTGCTGCTACGTAAAACAATAAACTTACTCACTCGCTCACAGATTAGTACTATGTAGTGCGTGTTATGACCAGTCTGTACCTGGTGTCCACAGAAAGGCATGTCGTACGAGGAGCTGAAGGAAGAGCTGGGCAAGGACAACATCGGCGTATCCGTCGTGACGGAAGCCATGAACGGAAACGACATGAACTTCAATGAGGTGTCCAAGTTCCCGTTCAGTCAGCTGACCGTGGTTCCGGAGGAACTTCCACAAGGCGTCAACCCAGAGACCAGAGAGGTAGGCGTTCTTATCATTAGTCATATACTCCCCAGTCATACACTCGCTTACTGCGATCGATTGTAAGTCAAATTTTATGGTCAATTTTAATTCGAGAATATGCGAGGCACGTTATTATTATTATTTATTATTATTATTTTTATTTATTATTTTTAAAAAAAAAAAAAAAAAATTAAATTATTATTATTATTATTATCAATAATTATTATTATTATTATTATTATTATTACTATTATTATTGTAGCAATAAAAGTGGTTTGTGCTACCAAACATTTAATGTGTAAGGGTTACCTAAAGTTTTATTTGTAACTACAACTGTTCTTGCTTATTGGTATTAATGTCAGACACATGAGTCACTATAATTGACGGCCATTCCTGGTTTATTTTCAGATTCATCTGTCCCCTGAAGAATTTAAAGAACATTTCAAGTGTACTTATGAAGAATTTAGTAAAAAGCAACCATGGAAGCAGACACAGATAAAGAAAAATCTACACCTCTTCTAAAAACAAAAACCCCAATAATTCATCACCCAATGTTCAATCTATGCATAACATACCATCTTCTCAATGGGATAGATAGAACCACCACCCCTAGTTTGCTAAATGGAATACTCCTGGTTATTTCAATAACAACTGAATCATTTGAAGAAAGGAAGAGAAAGGAGGGGTTTAAATATGCCAATGGATTTGCCACAAATATTTCAGTAATATATGGTAAGCATAGGCTTTGCATGAAGAGATCTTTCTGGATTGACCAATAGGATAGTAGCTATATTCTGATTGGTCAGCTGAACGACCAATCAAGAAGACCAACACTGCCAGCAATAGTTTGATTGGTTCTTGATATTTTGTAAGTGCTGGGAACACTCCCAAAATAGATGGTGTAATTGATCTTATCTCAAACGAGAACACGGGAGACCATACATCATGAGACATCATGTTATTTTTCGCTCAAAATGTGACCAACTTCTTTTGATATTCAATATTCACGTATATATACACATAACATTCCACTGTTCTCAAGTGTTCAAATCCTCAATTTTTTCACCACACATCGTAAATGGAATTCATAAGACCTTGTTATTCCAAATTATGGCATTTTTTGTATCGGTTTTTATCCAAGGAGATATTGCCATAAATTGATACCCATTGCTTATTCAAAGTAACGAGCAACCATTCTCACATTCCACATGTTTCAACATTGCTATTTTGTTAAGAATGATTGGGAAATAGTTCATTATGCATTCCCACAGAAAATCGGCTCCTAACATGCTCAAAACATATTTATGCTTATTTTTATGTAACAACTCTACACATTGTTCCGATTCCAAGAAAATGTCTCTGATTTTACAAGTATTATACTCCTCAATATTGTTCATTCCAGTAAGAAAAGATATTTGTAAAGATTTACTTTATGCATTCCTATCTATGTAATGTGTATTATTATCAAGATCTGTTGATTTTGAAGATCTGAATATAAACATTATAATGATCTGATTTTTAAAGGTTTATTGATATTTGAAAGGTTATTACCACTGATGTTGATATTTACAGTATCAACAGAGCAATATTCAACTTATTTTGCTCAGTTTTTGTCAATAGTTGGATCACATCAAAATACACCAACCAACCAGTCCTATTTCGATTCTCTTTGTACATTCATATTTTTTTGTACGTATATTTTTTCAGGTCTTTTCATCATTCTAGAGACATGTCTTTGCTAATTTTTGTAAACAACATTCCCTACAATGTACATCTTCATTCCCTACAATGTACATCTTCGTCTATATGTTTTTCAGACAATTGAATATTTGTTTGCTCAAACTAGGTTTTGGTATTTTGCTCCCGTTTTCACATTCAACCATATAGAGGATTTTTTTTTGTTTTAAAATTTGTTCTATTTATGAAGCCGGTCTCCCTACGCCTGTGTTTGTACAGTATTCCATGAAATATGTTATGTATATTTACACTAATTTCAGTACAAAGATTGTATTTGTATTTGCAAAATTCTAGTTATTTCAATACCATAATAATATTTTACATATATAAAATATAATCATTTTTGCCTATTCTTAAGGTAAAATTGTTCAATTCTTATTTAAGAAATTGAGTTTGAAAATATGTGAATAATTGTTAACTATTTAAAAATATATTCAAACTGTTATTAAATATTGAATTTTGTCATCAAGACATTTTTCATTACTCTACCTACTTGTGAATTTCAACAATTATTATTTTCTTATTATCTATGACAGTTGAAATTACAATAACTCCACTAAGAATTCATATTTATATAATATATTATTAATACATCGGAACTGTGCAAGGTGTGTCCAGGGTAAACCAAATCTGCAATAAAGTAAATGTACATTTACATAAAATACTTTGAACACTTGATATTAATTCCACTTTCTCGTACACGAATACTCTGGTTCACACATGTCGAATAGTTTAGGATTATTTGTCAATTTGAAAGAGAAACCTAGAAATACCATAATATGTCATCATGTGTAACTGAAAATATTTGCATAATTAACTTCCACTCTGTTGATGGTGTATAGAGAGCTAGGAATGTCTTACTGACAGATCATAGTGAAACTGCTTATATATATGTTTGTGAATTTCACTGCTCAAGATAAGGAACAGATTCCCGAGTTGTTGTATTTTTAACATTATATTTCATAGACTCACCCATTTATACATATATATGCAGTATATAATGCTATTGAAAGTTTGTTTGTAAAATTTACAATGCATGTACGAGTCCTACCAGTTGCTGGCCAAAATTGAAAATTAATTAGTTTTTATTGAGCGACTGTTATAACTTGTAAAAGTGTATCATGTTGAACATTCCTTCCTATTATTTTTAGTTATTAATTATTCTAGGACTGCAATTACACTTCATGTGTATATTCCTTGTCGTTGTAGTCAATATTTATTATGAAAATTTTGTGAAACATTGTGAAATAAATATATTATTAAATCATGATATAAAATGAAAGGTCGGGCAGAGTTGTCACCTCCTTGTATTAGTAAATTCAACTATTATGAAAACAGGTATCAAACTCATTTTAAAGAGTTTAGTTATTTAACCAGCATATGCGAAAACCTCACCATAAGATAACTGCAGTTATTATGGTAAAATAGACACTTGTCAACTGTTTACTAGACCTCTATATGTAGATTTAGAAAACTTGAGTACAAAAGATACATACACTACTATATATCCAGTTCACTGTTTGTACTCAGACTATAGATACCCACATTGTATACAAGTAAAAGCTTCTTACATCATTAAATTTTTACAGAATAATCATGTCTGTGTTATTATTTATCGGTGTTGTTTAATAGAGGATTCCTTCTATGTTGTGTATCGAAGGAAGTTGCACACAGGACACCATGTCCTTGAACATCAGATTGACTTTGAACTTATGACACGCAACAAAACTCTATTATGTAATATAGCACAATACAAGACCAGGGCCCATGTTCTCGAAACTTCGTAAGTCCTAAGAATTTGCCTAACTCGGTTTCGAGAATACAGACCCAAGCCGTGAGGTTACGAAACTTTCCTGAGTACGATTTCATGCTCAACTCATTTGTTCATAAAACATCATGTAAGTTTTGAGCTCAAGCATGAAATCACATAATATTTTGAGTACAATTTCATGCTCAAGCTCAACTTTTTATATGGGGATTCGTGAAAACCCCCGTGAGTTGAGTATTCTGAATTTGTACTCGAAAACATTTCTTAAGGGATAAAGACAGAATTCAGTTGACTTTATGACCGAGTTGTTTTTGGAACTAATCTTTTTTTCTTGAGAAATGAAAAATGCTGAGTAGTTTTAAACCTCACTTGTCATTTTAGTGACTTTCAAGAAATCTGGAACAGAAAATGTATTTAACCCTCTAATGGCTGGATTAGGCACATTCACTGCTCTTTAGGGCATCGCTGGTTACCTCCAGCATGGTGAGAGTTAAAAGAATCATAAACATGTGCAGTGAAGAATTCCTTAAAAAATGTTTTAAAAAGACAATATTACACTTCAGATAATACAATCTAAATATTTATTCAGCCATAAATATCACACAAACACTGACAAGATTATCAAGGATGGACGGAGTGATAAATACCTGAACGGCAACAGTCATTGGAAAAACAGTCCAGAGTAATTATTTACAATACCAACATAGGAATAAAACATATCACAGTTTTGGTACAGTAGTAATGCTTTACAGACATATGACAGACTTGTAGACGGTCCAGTCTGTAGATAGCATCTGGACATATGACGAGAAACAAGTAAATTATACCTACAATACATGTACATCATCGGTCAATAGGAAAATAGCATCTTCTCAAGAAGTAACATGTACCGTAACTATTTCCATAATTAGAAATTATACTACACAAATTTATTCTATTATTTCGCGGGAATGGTTTCAGCCAAGTAAATCAGCAAAATGTCACCAATAAATAGGACAAGATGAGAATTAAAAAAAACACTGCATAAATCAAATCACATAAATTGTGTTCCTCGTACATAAGACAATACATTTACAATTACCGGTAGAAAATAGTAATACAAGGCTGAAAAGCTAATACTGTGTAACCCTACATTAAATAGCAGTCCTGAACATATTTCACATAGAATACTTAATATACACATTCATCTTCGATTATTCCTGTTTCCAACAGATATTTCATTCCAATATTATCACAGACTTCAAAATGCTTAAGTCAATATATACACATAGGCATAAATTAAGGATAGACAAACTAGATACATTGGGCCCCAAGATTACAAAACCTTTTAGTACGATTTCATGTTTAACTCAAAGTTTTGTTAACAAATCTGCATATACAAATTTGAGTTTGAGCATTAAATTGTCCTCAAAATGTTTCGGAATTTCGTGGCCAAGTATGACATTGACAATAGGGATTGTTTTTGACTGCAGAACTGTCAATTCAATGCATGGTATGGACAGAGTACAGATATTGTACAGCAACGTTGGAATGTACCGTGGTTGTGCTTCTTATAATCCCTTCAATAAAGCTGTACTTATTGGTCATATCAACGCAAATGCTGTTAAATTAATACTTATGAATGTATTACACATAGGAAAATTAATGTCTCATTAGAAAAGTGGTAATACCCCTACAAATATGGAGCATCAATGCTGAATCAAATTATCTTGTGAAAGGCTTCTCGGTACATTATTACAAGAGTTTGCCTGTTCGGCTGCTCGCAGATGACGGCCGATTCGGAAGAGCGATGAAACGAGGGCGAGCAGTGATGCTGAATTCCGCAGAGAATGCTTCCGTTAGGATGTTCATGACGGAATTCTCCAACACAGATTCCAAGAGATTTCCAAACTCAGAGGTCCTGAAAACACAGATATATGCTAGAGATATACATTTTGTATTCACATAAGAGTCCGACATTACCAATATAAAAATACTAATTTTATTATTGATATTATTTTAATTATTTTATGTTTTATTATATTTTATTTTACTACTACTACTACTACTACTACTACTACTACTACTACTACTACTACTACTACTACTACTACTACTACTACTACTATAAATAAGAATAAGAATAAGAATAATAACAGATAAATAAATAAATAAGAATAAGAGCAATAACAATAATACTACTAATAATAATGATGTTAATAATAAAGCATCTCCAGTTCAAAGCTGCTCACTGATCAGTTATGTGCAAAGAAGGGAGGTAACCCTAGTGAAATGAAAATGCTCACTTCTTGATTTTCTGTTTCTGTGCAGTCTCTTTCTCCATTAGGTACGCCTTCTGGATGTCTGGCCTGGAGAGATGTCTGGACCTTGTTCTAGAGGAGGAGGAGGAGGAGGAGGAGGAAGAGGAGGAGGAAGAGGAAGAGACGGATGAGGAGGAGGACGAGGAGGAGGCATGTCTTGTAGAGGATGGACCACTTTCTCGTGCTGACGCACCGTTCTGAAAACATCACAAGTCGTAGAACATTAATTTGTGCTCTATTGCAGCCAGTCCTAGTCAGTAGCATTCCCTGCTGGATTAGGCACAACCACTGCTCTTTAGGGCATCTACAGTTGCCTACAGCATGGGGAGCATTAATAGTAATCAATAAGTCTTTGTGCTGGGTTGTAATAGATTATACGGTTAGCATAAACGTTTTTATCCAAAATATGCGTCAATTCTAGCGATTTGATTGGTTGAGAGGAAAATCCAGCATGTGCGTGAAAACTTTCACCCATAGAGTGTTATCCATAGATTTTGATTGACTGAATTAGTGCTTTAATTACTTCGCATCATAAATATTTATCCATACTGTTCAATGACATTTACCCAGTATCAAACATAGAACCACTACTGTGACAGATAACATAGCTCATAGTGTGAATGAATGAATTGATTTATTTTTTTACGTCGAAGCAGGAATATTTCACCGATACACGACCAGCACATTGTAACATCCCAAATATCAGCCAATAATTTCACCTGCAGACTGTGGGCACTCCTGACACTCTCTGGCGAATCTCGCCCTTCTCCCTCCACGGACGACCTGCTGGAGCTGCCACTCGGCGTCCAATGTACGGACGTCTTCCTCCTGCTGGACGCCACAGACTTCCGGCGCTGCGTGTACTGGATGAAATACGGAATCGGCTCCTTGCCCACTTTCTTCACTGCCTCGTGGAAGTAGGAGTCGTCCAGCAATCCCCTGTAGTGTAGAGACGTAGATAGTATAGCAAACATCACAACAGAGATATCAAATTGAAAAAAAATATATAAATAAATTATTTGGAGATTAGAGTCACTTTCATAATCCTGTCACTAATATCACAGCTTGTCAGTTTAGGGCAGGAGCAAACCTGCAACATCCATAGTAAAGCTGCGAGCACTGGCTGGTACTGACAGACCAAGGATGATAACTGCATTGCCATGATACAGAGAGTGCATGCTATTGTGATGGAGGGCCCCAAGAACACGATTTGAATCTGGAGCTTTAAGCTCCAATCAAATACATGCTGTAACTACTATAGCTGGTGTGTCTGTGTCTGTGTTTGTCTGGGTTTGTATTTGTCTGTTTGTCTGTGTTTGTATTTGTCCGTTTGTCTGTATTTGTCTGTGTTTGTAGTTATCTGTTTGTCTGTATTTGTCTGTGTTTGTATTTATCTGTTTGTCTGTATTTCTCTGTGTCTATTATATGTGTCTGTGTGTGTCCGTCTGTACTTGTCTGTATATGTGTGTTTATCTCTGTCTGTATTTGTCTGTGTCTGTCTGTTTGTCTGTATTTGTCTGTGTTTATCTTTGTCTGTGATTGTCTGTGGTGTTACCTCAGTCCAATATATACTGAAAGACTATGAAAACGCACCACCTATTTTTCCGGGATATTTTTTAGTTCCTGTCAATTATTAATTTGGAAATGCATTTATGTAAATTACAATCGTGACCTTTATGTGTTTCCATATTGCTTTTACTGCAACGGCACGTAAAAATTGTGCCAAATGCCAAAATGTAAAAATGCGTATTTTTCGCCTCAAAGTCAAGATAATATGGTAGTCCAAAATGTTCTTGCAAAATGTTCCTTTCCACAATAGCACATTTGAGAATCTATGCCATTTCTTTAGCTAACTTTGATCTTT
>JAVCKZ010108240.1:0-10462 GCA_034780755.1 Lepetodrilus elevatus
ATCTCGGCTTTGTGATCCAATTACGCCAATTAGTGGATTGCGTCAAGCGACTGAATTTGCTGTGCGGGGTCACATATTTTAATTTCATGAAACAGAAATGAACTGTAATTTATGGAAACATGCAAAGGAAAACAAATTAAACTGAAGACCATTGGGTCTAAGGACAAGAACATTTGAATGTATCAGTCAGCTTATTGATTTCTGACGAAGCCTCTTGCCAGAAGATCTGAGCAGAATATCAAACTGATCAGTCCTCTTCTGGATTCTGGATTTAAATGACAGAATGATGACTGTTACTCTCCGGGGAGCGGCTCCCACACATGGTCCTCATTACCCACGGCTGGTCGCCAGCATAACGCAGCATACGTACACCACTGTACACGCGTGACAGGCAGAAGTCCTGCGTTCTCTGAGGCAAAGTTCTCCTTTTACAACATCGACCTATGGGTGAAAGATTCCCACTGTACACACTTGACAGGCAGAAGTCCTGCGTCTTCTGAGGCAAAGTTCTCCTTTACAATGTCGACCTATGGGTGAAAGATTCCCACTGTGACGTAAAACAATAATTCACTCACTATCTTTTACAACAATTTATAAATGGCGTCCAATAGTGCAATCAATTTATTATATTTATGAATGAGAATTTTCTGCAAATGTTTCTAATTATTTCGATATAAAGTGGATTTGAAAGCCCAATGGACTCTAGATGCAACTTTACTCAGACACATACATTTTATAGCACTTGTTTTATTCCTAGTTACATTTTGTGGTCTTATCATTTTTTATTTGATTTAGCCATCGCTATTAAATAAATCAAATTAAAACAATGATAAGACCACAAAATGTAGCTAGGAAAAAAAATAGATATGTCCAATATGCAAAAGTTGAAAGATTGTAATTTAGTGATCATTGTGGTTGACACTGGTTGTGGTAATATTTAAATACATTTCAACATTCAAGAAACTGTATTAGCATATATTGTATTAGTGTATTATTATGTGATTACGTCTCAATGATATTTCATTAAGTACAATTCAAGGACTGTAGCACCAATAAAATTGATCTATTAAATCTAGTTTTGCCAGGAACATAGACCAGACATCCAGCAATCAAAAAGACATCCTCTGTCAAATTGAGTTATCTCAAGCAATGAACAACTGAATATTTTTACTTATTATGTCTGATTAGATTTGCATTCATCTGGTTTACCTCATCATCTGCTCTTCAATACCAATCTATTAGCCGTCTTCTGTTTGGATAATGATCCCACTGGTTGATGTTCAGGATTAATATACTGCAGCCTCTTATGTTTATGAAGAAAAATTACCACACATTTGGCTTTGCCCAGTTTATTTTGATTTTGATAGGGTTTATTAGGTACACAAGAAAATCTAAATAGTTGCATGAATTTAGAACGACTATTCCTGTGATCAAATTTGTTGTCTGCATACCAGAGGTTATTTGGGTTGTACGCAAATGGTTGTTTTAGCCGAAACACACACATAATTATCATGGTATTAAACCTAAATTTTCTCTGCTTGTAATTGCTATGTCCATTCAGTTTTGTCTTGGTATTATACAAAACACCAAGGCCAATTTTCAGTGCCTAAGATACATGCAAGTTTAATCTTGTTCTCTTTGTAATTTACTGATTACTGGTAAATATATTTGAAATATGTTAACTCGATTGAGACTGGAATTTCACCATCTGGCCCTGAGATTACAAAATGTATTTGAATACAAACTCGTGCTCAACTGTTTTATTCCCTGTATCAAATTTGAGATTGACCATGAAATTGAACTAAAAAGGTTATAATAATCTCGTGTCCTGATCAGTACTTTTCTCTCTCCATTTTCTAGACATTCATATGGTATCATCTGTAATGAAAGTCCTACTTTCTTTCCGCTTCAGATGGCTCCAGATCCAACAGGCCTACCCATCCAGAACCTCACCTTTGCTGCGACGACTCCGGACCACAGCGGGAAGAAGAGGAAGTTTGGCTGCATGGAGCCTCTGATGAACAGTCACAAGAAGGAGGTGTTCCACAAGGAGGAGTACGAGGTCCTGGAGCTGACCCCGTTCACCGACTATGCAGAGTTCTCGAGGCACTGTCCGACAGTTCTCCAGAGGACCTTCTACAGGTGGAAGAGAAGGATCAAGGACGAGTACATCTTCCTGGAACAGCATCCGGACCTCAGCTACGCAGAGTACATCCAGTACGTGCCCCATGCTAAAGAAAACGTCTTCAATTTCTGGAAATCGCTCATGAAGAAAGGGTATCTTTTCGGAACGGGGTCCACGAGTCATCTGTCGGCCATCTTGGTCAAGAGTGAATTCGAGGGCAGGAAGCCTGCCAGTCCTGTGTCGAATCCTACGCAATGGGATGATGAAAACAACGGACATAAGGTACTGAAATACATGCAGAAGAACCTAACGGTTGAATATTCAGAACTCCTGAAGCATTTTCCCGATATCCCTGAACATGTGTTCAAGATCTGGAAGCAACAGAATTTACAAGCTTGGAAGTTCCTAGAACAGAACTTCTCTATCGACTACCCCTTGTTTTCGCGGTGTTTTCCTGCAGTGTCTGAAGACGTCTTCAACATCTGGAGGCAGCACGTCCTCAGCGACAACAGGAACAAGATCATGAGCTTGCAGAGAGAAGCCGTGTCCACAGCGGAACACATCCAGGAAGCTCAGAAAGCCTTGTGGACGTCCTTGATGTCCCAGAGACTCGCCCAGGAGCAGAGCAGGTATTCGCTTTCCCAAACAAGTTGGCCTGCTGTGTCTGGGGGCTGGCTCGGGGAATACCCTTACTGGGGAACAGCCATGAATCTCTCGTCCATAGGTCATCTGGATTCAAATCAAAATCCACAGATTCAAAAGGAAGGCAGTGTGAATGAGAGCGTGAAAAGTGCGAGCAGTGTAAGTAGTGATATTTCAAGTCGGACCGATACTGGATCCGTTTCCGCTTTGGATAAAAGTGTCAAAACTGATCCAGAAGATGCAGATTCTTACTTTCTGTCAAAGTCAAAGAAGCAAAATAAAGTTGAATTCTACTACTATCTTCAACACCCGGACATGGACTTCACTGAAATGACATCTAGTCATCCATCTGTTTCATTGAGGACTTTCTACAGGTGGAAGAAAGAGATCAAAACAGCTTTTGCTTATCTACAAGAAGTCCCAGAATGTACATTTGAAAGCTTTCACTCCTTCTTTCCTGAAATCCCCAAGGAAATCGTAGAACAGTGGAGGTTGCTTGTGAAGAAAGATTTCCCACAGCTGCCACCGGCGACTCAGGATGTGCCCGATGCCAGGAAGCATGACATCATGGAGAAGCTGAGAGTGTTGCTCAGTGGTGACAAGAGTGCTGTTATTTGTGACAATCCCGGTGAACAGAGAGATGATAATCTCGGCTTCAAAGGAGACGACAAAACCTCCAGAAAGGCCAACGAACAAGAATTCTGCTACCTGCAGTTGCATCCTACTGTAGACTTTGCAGCATTCACATATCAGTTTCCTCACATATCTCTGAGGGTGTTTTATCAGTGGAGGAGAGAAATACAAGATCAATTGAACTACATCCGTCGTGACCCTAGCATATCGTACAAGGCTTTACAACGAGCTTTTCCCGAAGTCACAGAGGAAGTTTTTAACGTGTGGAAAAACGTTGTGCAGTCGGAGAAAGATGTGATGGATGGAGTAGATGGTTGCGATTATGAATCGGTCGATCTTTCCACGCATCAAAAGGACAGTCTATGCAATGAAAGTCTCACAGACCTTCAAGCGAAGGCGAGTCAAAAGAAGAAAGTGAAACTGTCTTCCATTAACGATCAATATTCTTCCCAGACCAGGGAGAGTCCAAGCATTTGTGATAATCAAAATTTCCAAAGTCCCAGAACCAGTGGAAAAGCATTAATGAAAGCTAGTCGTCCAGAATATTGCTTCCTTCAACAGAATCCAGACATAGACCTACACAGCTTCATTCGGAAGTTCCCAGACATGTCTCCCGGGACCTTCTATAGGTGGCGGAGAGAAATCAAAGCCATATTGGACTACATGGCATCTCACCAAGACATTAGCTGTGAGAAGCTCGTCACAGATTTCCCCGAGGTCACGCAGGAACTGTTCCTCCTATGGAAGGACAAGCTGCAGTCATCTGAAAAGAAATCTGGAACTCAGGAGCAGAATCCGATTCGAAGTCTCCAAGCTCTAGTCAACGACGGCGAGACGTACACAACAAAGCAGACCTACCAAAGAGAGCCTGGGTTCACATATCTCCTGGAGAATCCTCGTACAAGTTTTGAGGAATTCGACAAGCTTTACCCAGCGGTGTCGCCCGGGATGTGTGTCTACTGGAAGAAGCTGATCAAGGACTGGTTCAGTTTGTTGAAGGTCAGTCCGGATATCAACTTCCAAAGCTTTTCGCTGTACTGTACTGAAGTCCCAGAAGATGTTTTCAATAAATGGAAAGAACTGATAGCAAAGAGGGAGGAGCCACTGGACGACTTGACACCATCAGACACGCCTAACGCATTGAGTGCAGGTTCTGTGAACTCTCCCGAGGACTGGGTGCTGACTAAAACCAGGAAGGTCAACCAGACTGAATACCTGTTCTTCTTGATGAATCCCTACATGGACTACACCGAGTTTTCAGTCACGTTTCCTCTAATATCGCAGAGGTCGTTCTACAGGTGGCGGAAGGAAGTACGGGAGAGCTTGGAGTACCTGGAGCAGTATCCCAGCGTGAGCTACAGCGCGTTCTGTCAGGTGTTCCCGGTGGTGCCAGAGGAGATGTTCCTCAGATGGAAGGAGGTGTCGGCAGCACAGTCCGCAAAAGCCGACTTTGGTTCTGAATCTCTCAAGCGAAATCTTCATTACCCGTCTCCTTCAAAAGGAGCTGCTGATTCATCTGAAGCTGGAGTGAAAGGAAGTGAAAGTCAGACAGTCGGCGAGAGCACAGCACCTCCTCAAAATAAGTCACTGGACCTCGTGGATATGTCAATATTTTCTACAAACAGTCCTGATCCTCCTGCGATTGTCAGCTCCCTGAGTTCATCGGAATCTCTGAGTGCTGCCGTGGAAAGCATCTGTAGATCTGCCGGTCTTCCTCCTTTGGACCAGAACGTTGACGACACCGAACAGTCGGAGGAGGATGCATCAACTTCTCCTAATCCTGGAGCCGCTCCTCTGGGGGGTGTTGCTTTCCCTGGGATGTCATTAGCCCAAACCATTGGAGCCAGCGGGTACAAAGCAAGTCGGTCGTCGCCGAACGTGAAACACGAAGATGCCAAGACTTTCGGGCAGGCTGAGCAACATCAGTCCAGCACTCCACCAGGGTCTAGAATGAGAGGGATGAACTTCCCCGTCCTGCCCAACACGACATCCAGTGTTCCGACTCCGTATCTGGACGCCACGGGTCAGATGATGGAAGACTCGTTCTTCTCCCCACGGGCCCGGAAGCAGAGCCGAGAGGAGTATCTCTTCCTCCAACAGAACCCGCACATGGACTTCCAGGAGTTCTGCACTCACTACCCGACCATCTCCTTGAGGACCTTCTACAGGTGGAAGCGAGAGTTCCGCCAGTCTCAGGACTACCTGATGGGGCTGCATGCTAGTCTGCAGTAGATTGTGTAATCATGTACCTTGTATAGATAGGACCAAATACATGTGATGTGCCAGTGTTGCTATTATTGTTGTATAGATCTACGTAACTATAAAATAACACACCATTACCACCTATTATTTGTTGACTGTTGATTCATAGATTATAATGAATCCTTTATTATCTATGGTTTAACTAAGCAATATCTTTTAAGAAGTATATTGCTAGTACATATTTTCCAAGAACAATTTATTTTCTCAATTTCATTATAAGGCTGGTAGCTTTAACACCGCTGTGCATATCATGGACCTCCAAAGTCAGTGTTATATCGAGGGTACACTGTACTAAACCTGCTATGCTTGATGACAATATTGGCAACACTGGCACCTCACAATGACAAAGACAACTGAATGTTTACATTCAGGAATGTGACCAGTCCAAAGAATATGGACACCACTAGTCCAATGTTATCGCTTCATCATACTTTATATAGGTATTTCTGAATAGCTAGGACCAATCGTTACTGAACATATATGCACTGTATATTGTTTAATAGTGTATAGTTGTGAAATCTCATTCCACTGAGGCTTGTGCCATATGTATACACATGCAAGTGAAATATTGTTGATAGAGATTTTTTACTTCATGTATAGACCTATATTTCGTCCAATTATGCAAAGCAATTTTTTTCTGTTACTTGTAAGCTGTTTGACATGTTTTAACTCAATCCCACATCATCATATTGAAGTTCTGCTGACATTGTAGCACATTAGCGTCTGTGGCATCGTCTTTGCCTGGGCCAATATTTTATCCACAATCTCTTCCTTTGCAAGTAAAACAGCTTCATTAGCTTTCAATTAAACTTTGTCACGTATGGATGAGCGATCCCCGCTCTTAACGCAAAACAATAAATCGCGTATTTCAATTAAACAATTTCTTCAAATACTAGTACATTAAATCAAGCAACACAAACTAGGTAAAATTATATTTCTGTTCATGTGAGTGTTGCCAATTTTGAATAACATTTCTCAAACCATTATGCTAATTGATAGTATTGTATATGTAAATTATATTTCTATTCATTTTATTAACAGTAGCATGACTAACTTGTTCACATTCTGGTTTGTTTGTTATGCTAACGTTTGAGTACTTTTGGTTATACTCTACAAATTCTTTTTTAAAATTCCCAGGCCATTTTAAAGAACCTGCTTTAGCAAGTTCATAACCCACTCATTATATATATGTACATGTAGGTAGTCTTGTATTGGTACGACAGCTTATTGATCATAGCAAACTTTAGTGCCTAATAGTGCCTACTTAGTGCCTATTTTTACTTGATGCCTGTATTCCATGGATAAAGGAACAACGGTGATAGTAAAACTTTCAATTTATTAAAAATGCTTTAGGATGTGGATGGTTCTTATGATTTGTTATGCAATTAGTTTTTATAAGCTTTATATGAGTTTGAGTTAACTGACTCTATGCACCTAGCTGCCTGAATGTTCTTCTTCCACAGGGGCATATTGTAGATGCAAACCAAAGTATGTGATTATTAGACTGTTGCAAACTGTTGTATGTTTTAGTCATTGACTGTAGCAGTTACTTTACATGATAGGAGGTACAACCCTGGAAGGTTTTATGTGTAGCTTGCTAACAATAATGTGTCTTCCAATAATATACATTACATGACCATGCATTGACAGCAATTTCTAGTCATACACAAATGTTCGTTAGCCAGGGTTCTGGGGCCAGTTCCACAGAACAATTGTAGCGTTATGAGAGTTGTAACTCCTGTTCGCCAGCTTGGAGTTGGTAAGGAGTTATGATCTTTGTAGCGCTGTGATTGTTCTGCGGGCCTGTTCAACAGAATAATTATAATACTGCAGGTCATAACTCCCATATCCTTGTCATCTTTTTAAAAAAGATGAAAAGAAATAAAACATTATTATTTTTAAAAGAATATTGCCATTTGACAGTAATTCCCGAGGTTTACTCCTTTATACTAAAAAAAAATCATTATTTAAAAACAAATTCATAAAATGTTTTGGACAAGGAATAATGTGTGTATGTGAGTTTCCAATCTCTCGTAGCTTATTAATTGTTTGTGGAACTGAACCCAGGCCAATTACATTTCTGACTGGTTTTATCCCCAGTACCATATATCGTTTTTCACTGGATCCTATGGAGTTCTTGGTCATGGAAACAGATCTGACGTGAAGTTGATCATCCAGTCGATGGGAAATAATATTAATTTAATTGCAATAATATTTGGCTAACGGATAATCCTTTTTTAGGCAAATTTGGTGACAATTAATGAGCTTGTACTTAGTCTATTGGGGTCACATTACTCGAGCTCAAAAAGGTTATTTTACACATTTTTTAATGGTTTTAAAATACGGCATGAATAGTAAATATATACTGTGAGTATCTGAGATGCAGTTGATCGGGTGCCGATAATATTTGATAGTTTTAACAGTGCTGGAAGGTGAACTGGTATTTTATTAATGTTCATATATTTGTGCATTATTCCTGATGTGTAGAAAGTTGAATTTTACTGTATTCTGAATGTATATTTTAACCCTCGTATGATGGAGCTCACGCCAATTTAGATGAATGACAACTTTTTTGTCAGATCAGGGCCTGTTGTATTTTCATTGTTTTTAGAAATGATATATATAATACCTGTATTAATTTTGTCAGTTGGGGAAATGGGAGAAAAGTTTTCAATAAGCAATTAATTTGACCCCATGACAAGCTTGGGGATATTCATCTCATTACAACAGATTGGGTATCTAAGTACCCCGCTACATCATAAGAGGGTTTATAGAGTATCACTCAAACCTATTAAACATCAAACATTTATATTTTAACAATTTCCAGTTTTGTCTTTATGGTAGAAAATGAAACGAACATTTTATAAACCTTTGTCTTCCTTTAGTTATTTAGTCTTCCAAATTGAAGTGGTGAATTTTTTTTAATTGTGCAATATCTAGCAAAAGTTGCTGCTGTTTTCACAAGTCGTGATGCCAAATAATGTTATATTTTTTATGCATTAAAGCTTTAATTCGTTCCATGTGTGAATTGCAATAGAGAACCAAATCAAAGATTATTTCTCAGGTTAAAATGAGATATACATGTATTATTATTATTATTTGTCATGGGTCGTTATTCACAAAACAGATTGTCCTAGGATGTGTCATGCATTTATTAGCCTCTTCAAATCCATATTAGTATGAGGTACATAATTTTGTTCTGATATAATCTATCGGTATATGCCCTCCCAAGGTACTAGTATAACGTTAATTTGAGTATTCTTGCTGATGTTTAAATATATTTATCAGGCATTAACATTAGCTGGAGTGTTCTCTGTAATGGCAGAATATGCTAGCTTCCAAATAATGTTTGTTTGTCTGTAACGTGTTCGAGTAAATGTATTTGTTTTTGAAAAATAGTTTTCAAGTTTCAACATCAATCTAGTCATGTATGTTTTTGAAACATGTTAAAACGTAGTTTTATACATTAATTAATTATTAATGAATGGTTATTTTATTATTTAATTTATTTTTAAAAAAGCAAACGTCTTAAGCTGCATTCATACTTTTAACGGTAGCATACGGCGCAACTCGCTAGCATGCGCTTACCGGTGTAGCAGTCCCCAAAGACTCTAGATTGTGCTTCATAGGGGGAGTGTTTTTGTGATGCTACACCGGTAAGCGTCTGCTAACGTGTTGCGCCGTGTGCCACCGTTAAAAGTATGAATCCAGCTTTACGCGTGTTCTCACCAAATAACTAAATAATGTATCCTACCTTTTCTAAATGTATCCTACCTTGTCTATAGTTATATAAGTGAAATATTCCACCGTGACATAAAGCATTTATTCATTCATATTCTATAGTAAAACTCGTCGCAAATGGGTGAAAGATTACCGCAGCGACGTTAAACTCCATATTCACTCACTCACTCTATAGTAAAACTGATGTACGGTGAACTCTTTAGGTTATATATTGCTAAGTTTATTCAATTCTCATTTAAATAATTATTCCCTATACTAAACAAATAGTTGTAATTTGTGAAAGCAGATGGCACTTTGAAAGTAGCATTCCCTCTAAGTCACGTTGTACCCAGCAGTAACATCGGCCAATATCCTATATGAATCAGGTGTGGAGACACTCTTGGCACACTCTCTGTTTTGTGAATATTGCCCACATGAATTATGCAGTCAATACAACGCCAATCCAATGAACTCTAGATAGTGTTACTTATGCATACAATGCAGTGCTTAATATGTTGTGGAGATTTGATATATTTTTAGAGCATTTCTGAATGACATGGTGACATAATTCACAGCTGTTGCCATATTATGTATTATGCAGTAAAAGCAATAGAAATGACGTTTCTTGTTTTGTCTTCATTATTTCAAGTTCCCTTTGACATTTTATGGCAATAAATTGATCCTGAATGTCTGGTACCTCGCCAACATGTATAGCCATCTTTCATTCCTAGATGTACACTTCCTCAGTAGGTACAGGGGAAGCATTCGTAAAGACAACAAACCACAAACAAACAAATCACAGTTCTATAGATAGAGATTATTTTATCGTTCTATGTAGCTCAACATTCCTCTTGTCTTGCCTGCTGATCATAAGAGACTTGTTATATGGCTGTGGTCAGACTTGTTATATGGCTTAGAGAGCAGCGGATGTGGGGAGAAATGATATTTTCATGTCGGGGCCAGCAGTTTTGTAAACTTGAAGGTCCGTCGAACCAGCTAAATTCATATATGGGTCATTCTCGCAAAAAGTAACATTTCTTGTCCAGAAGCGATTTCCAGAAAAGTATTGTCTACTTTCAT
>JAVCKZ010108251.1:0-10462 GCA_034780755.1 Lepetodrilus elevatus
CTTCATTCAGATGTAACCTTCTTATATGCCTGGTGACCCTATGATATTTTTATATCATTGGATTCGTATTTGAACAAAGCACAACATACTAAAATTTCAGGAAAATCGTTGTGTTAGAACTTTTGGTCGAAACTAGGGCCAGCCTCCTTAACCTATAAGCCGTGACATGTGAAATAATCTTGAAAGCGACTCTAAACCCAGAGTAAAAAATAAATCTGAAATTTAAAAAAAATAAGTGTTTTTTTCCCCCCCTTCTAGTTACAATATCCAATTTGTTAATTCTTTACCTGTTCTTGATGAATTACTAAATTATGTAAATAATTTTCTTTTAATTTTGATGATTTCGAGCAAAACAAAGATATTAAATTCAAAAAATATGTATGTATGTTTTATGGTTGGTTGAAGCTCACTGATGTTGCATCACGAATGGCTCATTACTGACATAATCTGTGGATCTTATAATTTATTTAATAGCCAGAAGATTATTTAAAATATGAAGCTCTTTCCCCTAGCCATTGTCGCAAATTGGTGAAAGATTCCCGCAACGACGTTAAAACTCCATAATCGCTCACTCTTCCCGTAGCCCGAGGTATATATATTTAATAATAAACCAGTCATGGCCTTTATACTTCAAATCAAAGTTAATCCCTAGATGCTATTATGCAGGTTGCATGTCGCAGACCAAACATTTCTTTGTTCATAAAAAGTCGCAGTGAGAGGATTTGAGTGGCGAGTCTGACACGACAGGTTGACATCTGGAGCTGCCCTATTGCATTAACACAGATGATGTAGACAATAACTCCCAAAGTTGTGAGGAATTGTACGTTGCCATCACTGGGTGAAAGTAATTTTGCAAGTCACAACACTTTTACGAGTGACTTACGTCTGAGTGACTTACAATATTAACTGGGCAGGTGGTAGAATGTTTGGGCTTCGGAGCCAAAGGCCCCCGGTTTGATGTTCATGAAAGTTACCTTTAAGTCTGATACAATGATAGTAGGATACACTGTCTGTACTGTGGCAATGTAGTTATCATCCTTGGTTGGTCAGAAATAGTGCTTGCAGGTTTACTGCAATATTCAGTGCTATCGACGTTGCAGGTTTATTCCTGTCCTAAAATGGCAATCCATGATATGAGTGAAAGAATCTTGAAGGCGGTTATAATTATAAACCCCAATTAAACAAAAAAAGAAAAGAAAAGTAAATCTGTGATACTGATGAACTCGCAATAAAAAAACAAGTATTAAAAAAAAAAAAATTTAAAAAAAAAATAAAAAAAAAGAAAAATAAATAAAAATATCATGGGAGCTGACTACTGGTATTTAACTCTCTCCCTGCTGGAGGCATCCCTATATGCCCTATGCAGCACAGATTTTGATTATTCCAGCAGGGAGACAGTTAACTTGCTCTATGCTGGAGGCAACTGGAGGTGCCATATAGAGCAGTGCCTGTACCTAATCCAGCAGGGAGAGGGTTAAACAACGAAAGAATAATGAACTAAAATCATTTGGATGTAGCACAATGTACTGGTGTTGGCAGGTGGAGTTGACCGGCAGCAGTGTTTTTGACTACGTCCATCAACAGGACCATCCAGAACTGGCTGAGCAGCTCGGCCTATGTCTTCCACAGAGTGAGTTGTCCTCTGCTAACCATTCAAATACAGTGCTCCCTCGATATAATACCCTTCGATGCACCGCAGATTCGGATACAATGCAGGGTCCAATGTAGACCCCATTTAAAAAAAAGAATTTTTTTAAAAAAAAATCTTTTTTTCTTTTCTTCTCCAATTATATTCATTGATATAACGCGGGTATGATAAGGCGGGTGGCATGTCATGGACCACAACTTCAGCGTTATATCGAGGGAGCACTACTGTACAAATATTATTTTGAATCATTTTAGAATTGTTGACCCTAGTTGTGTTTTGACTTCCAGACTCCAGCGGGATGCTCCTTTCTAGCTGTTCTCTTTGTACTTTCTGTACGACGCATGCGCAGTTACAATGTGCAGTGTTGATCCTTTGTAACTGCGCATGCGTCGGACAGAAAGTACAGAGAGAACAGCTAGAAAGGAGCAGACCCCTGGTACGAGATTACAGAACTTTCCAAAGTTTTGTCCATAAAACTGTCATGTAAATTTTGAGCTTGAGTATGAAATCATACTCAGAAAGTTTCATAATTTTGGGGTCAGGCCTCCATTCCACAGAACAATCTGTGCACTATGAGAATCGTAATTCCTATAATTTAACATGGAGTTACAACTCTCGTATTGTTGCACTTATTATGTAGAATGTGATCTAGGGTAGGATGCTGGGCTGAAGTTTGCTCATTGTATTATTTTGACTTTCATTGATGACTATGTTTTACTTTTCTATGAGATGAATGACTAATTCTTACTTGTAACATCTTTGAACATGATGTTTGACTTTCCTACGAGAGGAACAACCGATTCATACCCATAAAGGTCTTTGAACATGATGGCTATGCTTGACCTTTCTACAAGACATTATTTGCGCTGTTCCAGACATTTCAGGCAGCAGTATTCCATCGCCGGGGTCCACCTCCGATGATGAGTCTTCGCCAACCGATGCCACCCGACCTGGTAGTCCTTCGTTACACGACAGAGGTACCTTGACTCTCGTTTTATTGTACACGTGCCAAAAAAAGACGTCACATGGCAGAGTTATCGTCCCCGCAAGGGCCCCGTTTCTCAGTGAGGCCGCCGTTCCTCGGAGCAATGATAGAGCTACGAGAGTAATCACTCCTCTAAAGTTATACGACGTTACGACTCTCGTAGCGCTACTATCGTTCACTATGTGGAACAGTCCCCAACCAGTTGCAGCAACAATTGATTTTAATAGAATTTTAGGTACCTACTGTACCGGTAAATGTAAGTCTCGTTTCATGAACCACTTTTATTGCTACAATAGTTTTAGCTAACCATATTCTCAAGCATTGTAGCGATAAATGCTTTTCATGCAATCGACTTTACATTTGTAGCAGATAGCTAAAATTGGAATTACAATCAGTTGTAGAAATGTTGCCCTTGTCGGCATTTAAATATATTACAAATATTTTCTTTCCGTTTTATGTAAAAAATCATTAGTGCAATGTATCATAAAGTTTTAACATATTTTAGTGTTAATTAATTGTTCTAGATATTTTACAAGTGCTATGATGCCACCAATAACCTATTCGATAATTGTAAAATCATAGATTATCTTTCTATCCCTCATGAAATTAATATTGTAAATCAATTGCTAAAGTTCAGGATTTGCAGCATTCATTTCACTCAGGAAAAAGATAATCGGTAATTTCTTTTAACATGCAACATTGTCTATATGCAATTTATTTCTTCTTCAAGTTCTTGGAGCCAATTAATAATTTTTTGTTTGTTTGTTTTAGGGTACGTGATGAACCCTAGCCCCAGCAAAGGTTACGATCGCTGTTTCTGTCTGCGTATGAAGTCCACGTTGACGAAACGAGGGGTGCATGTTAAATGTGCAGGATTTAGGGTAATTTTCATGTTTGAACAGCTAAACTTATTACTTACATGATGTATAAGACATCGCTACGAGAGTATATACGGTAGTTAATTTTAATTTTAATTTTAATTTTAATGTTCCTCTTGGTTGTAGGGTGGTTTGCTTGCACTTTCTTATGGTAATTTTATATTAACGATTATTTGATGTCGATGACGTTGGTGTATTTTTGCAGGTAGTTCACATAGTTGGTCAGCACCGGCCTCAGTTCGCTTTCTCCGTCAGCCGCAAACAACCGCCACCAATCATAGGCTTCGTGGCTCTAGGTCTCGCACTACCTCCGCCCACCCTCACGGAACTGAGGATGGACAACGATACCTTCGTCATGCGCCTCTCTCCAGACTTTAAAGTCATCTATTGTGAACCAATGTAAGTGAAACCGCCAGAATTTACGAGTCATCTATCATGTCTATATTTATGGTAGCGCAATGGTACAATGTTTGGACATCATCATACGTGATGAAAGATTCCTGCTGTGACGTAAAACAATAATTTATTTACTCATTTGTCATGAACGAATTCTTAGCTAAATCTGTCATGCTGAGTGTGTGTAATCTCTGGTTGGGGCGTCACAATACTTTGTAAACCTTTTTAGTACTGAATATGACCAATAGATAATGATAGATCATCCTCTTCTTTTTTTTTCTCCTCAAGGATATCGGATCTCATGGATATAACATCGGAGGACTTGACTGGGGGGCTGTTGTACGACTTCTGCCACGCTGCTGACCTGTATAAACTGAGGAAAGCCCATGTAGATCGTAAGTTTTCACTAGCTCATATATCCGATATCCATATTTTATTGTAAATTATCTGGAAATTATGCATTAATTGAAGAATTGTATAACTTCTGAATTCGCCTATATAATCAAGAAATTATGTGTTTCGCCATGCTATTTACACGGATCAGATGGGATAGTCCAATGGTGAGACTGGAAATCCACTGTTGAATTTCTTAATAAATCTTCTTCTTGTGTACGTTCTCATATTGACGGAACACTCATTTATTTCCAATTTGAGAGTATTGACCTACATCATTATGACTATTGTGTTTTTATTGCTATTGTGTTTTACACCTTGAAACAATTTTACTAACTCAGCTTTTTCCGATATCCATATTTTATTGTCTCCTATCTCTGCTATACCATAATTCAAGTATTTTAAATCTACTGAACGCGCCTACCGTATATAATCAAGAAACTGCATTTATATTTATTTCTGTGTTTCGCCATGCTATTTACACGGATCAGATGGGAATAGTCCGATATCAAGACTTGAAATTCACTGTGGCCCGTTGCTCAGAACAGTTGTAGCGCTACAATAGTTGTAACTGGGCTCCCGCCACAGTAGAAGTCATTTACCGTACAATAGTTGTAGCTACAATTATTTCTGAGCAACAGGGCCCTGTTCAATTTCTTAATCATTATTTCTTAATCGTTTATTTCCAATTTGAGAATATTGTTCTACATCATTATGACTAAATGCTCTTGTGTATTACACCTTTATCAAGTTCTGTAGCACTAATTTAGCACTTCTAGCACACTGTTGCTGTTTGACTGGTTCACACATTATCACGACAAGACCGTGATATCATGACACATAGACCATGCACAGATCGCGACCGTCAATGTCTAAGAATACACGTGTCATTTTAATAAAGTTAAGATCCAAGATTGCTCTCTTTACAGTTATTAGAGTTTAATTAATAACCGAGGAGATGGTTTCTTGTCGTCGACAAGTTCACATAATAGTCTAGGTGAGAAACCAGTCTCCGAGGTCATTAACTGTTTTACATCATGGCATCAAAACCAAGTTCTATAATGCTAGATTTATATAGACATAAATACTGATATTCCACATATTTTGTTCGCTTCCATACCATTTCTTGAATGAGTACTATATAAATCCCCATTATAATAGGAATTTGGATGAAAATATTTTGTTAAATTTGTCTTACCGTATTTGATGTATTAAACGGCCAAAAAAATGCCAAAAAAAGAAAATTAGGAAAAAGAATATAAAAATAAATTAGTTTTTTATTAAAATAGTTACGTTTATTGGAGCAGGGCATTTAATACGTCGAATACGGTAAATATTTGTTCATGTTTTCCTTTTCTACTGCAGTGTTAGCGAAAGGCCAAGTGCAATCTGAGTATTACCGTATCCTGAACCGACACGGCGGATACGTGTGGATACAGACGTGCGCCACCACACTCTTCAACTCCAAGAGTGTCGAAGACCAAAATATCATTGCCATCAATTATGTTTTAAGGTATAGCCCTAGACCAATGCACAAAATATCTATTATTTGTATATTTAAAAAGATTGTGGTTTAAAGCTACTTTCAAGATTATTCCACAGACTAATTCTCAGGCTGAAATTTTGTATGGGTTTTTGTGAACAACACTATATATAACTATGATAAGTTTGTGGTAAAAAAAAAAGGTTTGTGGTAATCTGGCGGGCTGGTTGATGTAACAGTGTGGTTTGCGTTGTTTCAGTGGTGTGGAGAGTGAGCGGTCGCTATTGGACACCTGGCAGCTGTGTGGGAAGCGGGCGTCCTCGTCGGACGTGGCGGACCACCCCAACACCACTGGAGAGCTGAGTTCAGATCCAGGTACGCGACGCTCCCAATAAGCCAGCTCGGAGGACGCGAATATGTGCAGAACATGCATGTGCGTGTCAAAGGTGGAAGTGCATAAATAGCATTGATTTGAAGCGCTGTAGTGCTAATAATGCGCTCTCTTCGTCTGTTTTTGGGGCTGCTCCTTTCTAGCTGTTCTGTCTGTACTTTCTGTCCGACGCATGCGCAGTTACACTGTACGGTGTTAATCCTTTGTAACTTCATGCGTCGGACAGAAAGTACAGACAGAACAGCTAGAAAGGAGCAGGCTCTTGGAGTTGTGTGTTTGTTACAACCACTGTAAAATATTCTGGTGGCTCTGATAAGAATTTTAATAGCATTATTCTACAGTATGTGCTTTCACATTTGACTTGTGCTTGAGTATTCTACATGTATTTGAAACTCTGAGATGGCTTATTGATGTTCCACCTTGGGGACGTTACTTTCAACTGTCCTGTCCGTACTCAAACAGTGTTCCAAACTAAAGAAATGCTTCTGCGTAAGAAAGATGACAGCTGAGAGTGTCCATAGATGTCTGACGTCACTGTTCTGTCTGTGTCTGTACCACTTTGCTGGTGGGAGCAAACCACACAGGTTACGGAAAGTGTGTGGCTTTGTTCATTTGATGAAACAGTGTGTTCATTTTTAAATAATTATTTTTTTCTTTTATTTATTTATATATATATTTTGTTTAAATTGGCGTTTATTATTATTATTATTATTATTATTATTATTATTATTATTATTATATATTATTATATATTATTATTATTATTATTATTATTATTATTATAAATTTATATAGCACAAATATCCAGAATAACTGCTCCAGAGTTGCTTTTTCATTTAAATACCCCCGTCTGCTATATCAGCTTTGCTGGATGCAGATGTAAACACTAACAACATTAACGTTAGCAAAACCATTCAGTGTTTTCAGCGTTGGTAAGCGACCAATCCAGTCCTGGTTTGTGTTCGTATCTCGAACACTACTTGACAGGATTGCAGGGCTATGAAGCTGACCATGACCTTTGACATTACAACGATTGGTAAAATTTGAAGTCGATGCGCTGCTATTGACATTTTATTATAGCACTCGCCCACCATCACATTGCACTTTTAAAATGTCGACTGTGTACACGGTACGAAAAAGTATCCTTACGGGTATATGTGTTGATGGTTGAAGTTAACAGTCGCGATGGACAAATGCTGCCTGAAAGTTTTCGTTAAAATACTGCCTGACATTTTGGGTTGTTATATTCAATGTGATTTATATATTATTTTTTATAAATTTGGGTTTAGGCTGTCTTTCAATATAAAAATCAATTTTGATTGTCCATGCATGCGAACACCTATCTGAAGGCTGTCAATAGGTTTGGCCAAGTGGTAACATCAAGGTATCATATCTCGAAGTCCTCGTATCCACTATGAGACCATAATTAACCAAGTGCCCAATCCCCATCGCTATGAGAGTCCTTATGGTCTCATATAGTAGATACGAGATCTTCGAGAAACGATACCCTTGCCAATAGATTACAAAAACTTTTGAGTACGATTTCAAGCTCGCATTATAAATGGGGATTTATGAAAAATATTTTTAGTTGAGCGTGAAAATATTACTCAAAATAATTTAGTAATCTCGGGGCATGATTGGGTGATTTACAGTTGCACGTGGTTACATCCCAGGGGCCCGTTGATCGGAATGATTGTAGAGCTACAATAATTGTAACTGGGCTCCCACCACAATAAAAAGCATGGATGTTACAATAGTTCTGAGCAACGGGCCCCAGGTCTGAGTTTCACGCAAGGGTTGTACTGTAGTCCGGGCATAAATTGAGGTGTGCGCTATGCTTTTACTATAGCAGGAAGTGATGTAAACCTCGATTTAAGCCCTGCCTACCTGGACAAACCTTTCGCGAAACCCAAGCCAGTGTACTACCGGTATATTACATTGTGGTGGAAGAATGTGTGTGAGAAATAATGATGAACTGGGTTGTCTATGTGCTTTGGTAGCAATGAGGTAATTTCTTCATCACCAGCACTGAATTTTTATGATCATCTTGTTTTACATCATTTTGATACATTATGCTACTTCAAGTTCACAAATCTGTAAAAGAATGAATTATATTGTTTTAACAATTTAAGTAATTACCATATTTTGAAAATCTGCATATTGTCAAACAAATATAATTATGTTCAATATTAATTAATATGACAACTAATTTGACCAGTCGCCTTCACCTCAGGAAATATGGAATCTTGTGGACTGGTATGATACCGTAACACCCTTGTAACCTCAAAATAGCTAGCTAGTATACCATAGTAAATATACAGGCAACATCTTTTCTTATTTTCAGAATGGGAAATAAACTACGATTAAATCAACAATCAAAATATTTGTTGGCATAAATCATGGTCAAAAATATTTTGCCTAAAAGTGTATGCGTTTGGTTTGTCTACACAAGTATATTAGGAAACGTGCTACATTTTCCGCATGTCCTACTGGTTTTCAATATGTTCAATGACTTTTCATACGTGGAGACATAAAAAAAAGAAAAATTTAAAGGAAAATATTGAAAACCAGTGAGGCTTGGCACCCAATATATATATGCGTAAACAAATCAAATGTGCATACTTTCAGGTAACATACGTTTGACCATGAAATATGCCAACAAACCGTGATTGTATACCTTATATTTGAACCATTTTTTTTCTATAGATGGCAGTGGTTCTGGTGGAAGAGATGGAAAGAACGGTGACAACACTGGAGAAGATGGGCGACAGAACCCAGACAAACTGAAATCTCCGTCCAATGCCGCAGTAGAAGGGGGAGACAAGTCTGTCGGTGCCAAGTCTGGCCACGGAGTCGGCGGGTTTCCAGATGATGCCACGCCCGCTTCCGTTGACAGACTGGACCCGGTCAGAGACGCCAAGTTCAGCCGACGCAAGATGGAGAAACCCAGGAAAAGAAAGAAGGAGTTCGAACCGGAGGACCATGTCACGGACAAAGAGAGTGGCATGATGACGTCGTGTCAGCGCGTCATCAGCAACAACGACTTTGGCGACTTTGTGGTCAGTAGCGCCGCCACCGATTTGTCCCCCGCGTCTAGAAGTCCGATCGCCATGACGATGACCTCGGCTCCCCAGGACCTGTCTCTGAAGACGTCGTCATCGTCCAGTCGGTCAGGTCAGTCAGTCCATGGTGAGGGCCAGTCAGATTGGAAGAGGGCGAAGGAAATGGACTGCAACAGTGCGGCGACTCCCAGCTCCGTGAAAGAACTGGAGGCTGCGATGAGTCGACACTTGCCTTCCGTAACAAACCAAAGCGACTCCGGTCAGAATTTACGCTACGGCGGAGGAGGACAGCCCAGCCAAAAGAAGTCCACCATTCAGTGGATCGGTTCTCAACCCAATGCAAACTCTGGCGAGGTCCTCCCAGCCTCGAATCTTCTCAGAACCATATACGCCAACAGGGAGTCGGTCATTCGCACCAACACGCGACCGCCGACCGCGGCCGCCACAAACTACTACAGTGAAATGCCAGTCAACATGCTGACTCCGCCCGGAAGTGAGGCCTACAAGGATCAGCAGTCTGCGTACATTTCGCCCAAAGGCACGACGACGGCAACCAACAGCCACTACCCCACGACCTCCCTGCCGGATTACACCACGGCGCCACTCTCTGTCTCCATGCCAACCGCAGCCGTAGACTCGTACGGCATCACCCCGCCGTCTTCCGTGTCGCCCCGGGACAAAATCCAGTCGACGTTCGGCGACGTGACGAGCTACACGGACTCCAGCTCTGCCTGCGGTGCCGCTACAATGGCGCCCGACGCGGGTCGGATCTCGAAGCAGGCGTACCAGCTCTCGGCGCAGTCGTCGTCGTCAGACTTCGTCCCATCCAAGTCTCCCTCTGCTGCCGCAGCTTACTACAGTGTCTCTTCCTTCCATAGCAATCACGCATATCCCGAGGTAAACCACAATAGCTCAAGCAACGTGAACTCCTACGAGCCATGTTCTCGCTCCGTACTCTCGTGGTACCCCGTGACATATTCCTCATAGTGCAGAGTGCTCGCGGGTAGGCCGTGTGTGTGTCGATAGGTCTCGTCAGTCGTAGCCCCGGGCGAAGTGTTGGCGAACAGAAGAACCCTGCAAAGGCAGTCGCAAATGCTTGCCAAACCATCGAAACCAGGGGCCCGTTGCTCGGAACTATTGTAGGCTACAAATATTGTAACGTCAACGCTTTCTATTGTGGCGGGAGCCCAGTTACAACTATTGTAGCACTACAAGAGCGTCGTGCA
>JAVCKZ010108262.1:0-10461 GCA_034780755.1 Lepetodrilus elevatus
TAAGCTGGGTAATGCTCCGCATAGGAACCTCTGCTGTGCATAGGGGTTTATGACTTGTTCATGCATACGGGCCCTGATGTCTCGCTATGTGAAAGACATTCACGACATGATACGTAGATTGGCTGCCCTTTCCTTTCTGCATACGGCTCCTATAGTTCTGCTCTGGCTCCCATATCGCGGTTTCCCCCCCATATCGTTTCCCATAGTCGTGCATAGTTCACATAGCGATACACACTTTCCTATAATTGTGCATAGTTTCCGGTAAATGAGACGATTGCTTCATATAATAGCTACTTCTAATCTGATAGTCACGCCATTGTTCCAATCGATTTGGGGGCCTGCAGGTATTTGTTAGAAAATAGCCTTCTCAATTTGGAGACCTCTCCCTAATGTTTTCAAGATCAAACACATTAAAATTCTTATAACAAAGCTGTTGAAGATCTTGGAATTTCGATTGACAGGTTCTGTATCCTCTCGGTTTATCAGTCACACAAACAGAGTAATCACGAACATGCATGACATGAATGCAATATTTATTTGCGACACATTCACAAACATGACTATGCAGTCGAGCCGTATCACTGGTTACATAGCATGTATTCATGTGCATGTTTGTACTAATGAATGAATGAATGAATGGTTGGCGGGAATCTTTCACCCATAAGTGACGACTGTTTGTACTAAAATGGCAGACTAAACTTCGATTGACATAATATGCGAACACCACATTTCCACGTCACGTTTGGTAGTGAAATAAATAAAATACTAAACTCGCTTCCGTGTGATACAATTTTTATTAAACTAGTCATTCGTTTAATAAAAATGGTATCACACAGAAGCTCGTTTAGTATTCTCTATATTGGAAATAATATTGAAACTGGGTAACTGTATGGGTATGAATTTAATACATTTAATGAAAAATTAATATTAACACCTGAAAACCCTCATCCTCGCACCCCAGGGCTACTTTAATTACGTTCACACTTCAGTGTGGTATTATGCAGCGAGTCCTGAGCGTAATAAAGTATCCCTGGTGTGAGGATGGAAAACCCTATGACAGTTGTCTTTTATTAATATTTTTCGTTCTATTTATCTTTCATTTGGACAACTCTCGTCTCGAATGTCGTGATGTATCAAACATGTCAAAGTTATAGAATGTGCACCTGAGGTTCAACACGAGGTTTGACTGTATATTTATCATGCATACCAGTAATAAATAATGCATCAATATTATCAATACAAAACACATTGAGCAATTCCATTACATGCCAACAATACATTAATAAATATGCTAAGTACAATTACGGTACATTATCAACGTACAAAAAAACCATAATATCCAAAATAAATTCAATCTTAAACTTAGAAGGGTTAAATGTCCGATCATTTTGATTGGCCAAGTGACATCCACAGATATGCGCTCGGACCCAAGTGGACGGTTTCTATTATGACGAGAATGGGAGAGAAGTGTTACGGAAAATGGCAATTGTCTCGAAAATTGAATTGAATTATTATGCATAGAATAGACAATCCAAGTAAAATCTGATCAGAAATTCAAATGGATGTAGAATTATATTTCTTAAATTTCAAATTAGAAGCAATTTGATTAGTAGGGACCTCTCATGGCGATAACATCACATTAGAAACCTACCATTTAGGTATGAGCAAATATATCATTGATACAGAGATGTTGCAAAGTCATTCTGAGTCGGCGATTGCATAATCATGATAAATTATCAGTTGCAACAATGTCAATAAATTATTCCTGCATAATTACAGTGATCTCCTCCATTCCGATGCTTGAAGGGTTAATGTTCCCTGCATCATCATCAATCCTGCAGACGGCCACGTTACTGCCACCAGTATTGGCCAGAGTTATCACCCCTGGCGTTTCAATGCCCTCCCCCTCGGTCTCTGGTCCCTTGACTACGGATTCATCTACATCTTCCAAAGCCAGCATCTCAGAGTTTTCTTGCAGCGACTGTTCTGCAGCTAGGAGTAGACTTGCTATGTCGTGGACGACCGTGTTGGACGAGTCCATGTCGATGCCCTCTCCTCCTTGAATCACGTACCGGATGGTGTTGTCATCGTTTGAAATCTCCACCAGCACCGACCCCGCTCCCGTGGCGATCTCTTCCTCTTGCCCGACGGAAATGTGTTCGGCTCCTCCCATGGAGGACGACAACACGTTCAGGACGTCGTCCCGAGCGTCCGTCTCGTCGAGGCGGCGTCCTTCCACCTCCGTCATCGTCCCGTCGTGGAGAGGAACGATGGTGACCTGTTTGGTGTTGCTGGACAGGTGCACCTCCAGGAGTTGCTGGTCGTCGTCCGGCCAACCTCGAGGCGCGATGTCGTGGGCCTTCTCCTGATGTCGGACGAGGAACACCCTCTCCAGGAACCCCTGCTGGCAGAGGTCGCAGCGGAAAGGGAAGACGTCTGCGTGGGAAGTCTGGATGTGGTCCACGAGGCTCGACTTGTAGCTGAAGGTCTCTTGGCAGTAGGAGCAGCTGAAGAGGTCCGTTCCCGATCTGTTGTACTTGAGCAGCTTCTCTCTCGGGTTCGCCACTTTGAAGTCCGGCACGCTGTGCACCTGCGACATGTGGTCTTCCACGTGCTTGGAACGCATGAAAGACGACTTGCAGATCTCGCAGAAGAACGGGAAGAGGTTGAAGTGGATCTTTTGTATGTGGGCACTCATCGTTCCTTTCTGATAGAATCCTTTTCCGCAGTACGAACAGTGGAAGTTCTCCGATTTGGGAGCGTGAACCACACGGACGTGACGCTGTAGGTTGCACTCGTAGTTGAATTCTTTACCGCAGATCTGACAAATCAGCTTCTTTCCGTTCGTATCGTGGATTCTGGAATGTCTGTTCAACTGAGCCTGGCGATAAAATGCCTTCCCACAAACACTGCAAGAAACGTTTCGTTGTTGTTCGTGAATTTCTTCGATGTGTTGTTTCAGTGTCATTGCATGTTTGAATGTGGCCGAACACAAATGACACAGGTGAGTTTCGTCGCATAGATGTATTATTTTAATGTGATTCCTTAGAAACTGAAGGTTTCTGAAGACTTTTCCACATATTGCACACTGAGAAAGCACCTTTGAATGATCGCGGTCTTCGTGAACTTGTAGTTGAAGTCTATTCGGAAGCGTTACATTACAAATGGAACAAGTCATCTGCTTCAAGGGAACTAATTCTTCTAAGTATTCCGTCACATCTTTCTCTTTCATGTGGAACTTTCTTACATGTATGTCAACTCCTGAGAAGTCACAGTACTTCTTCTCACAATATTTACATGTGGCTGATTTTGCTGAACATTTTCTTCTCCGGTTACTTGAATAAACATCTTCCAGAGCAGATAGAATTTTCTTCTTATCCACACTTTGATCCTTTGCCAGAGACGAATTCTTAAACTTTTTCAATATTTTCAAAGATCTTTTTAGATTACATTTCCCTTTATATTTCTTCTTTAAATATCGTGTATACGAAGCACCACCGGGCAGATCTTGTTTCTTTGGACGACTCTCAGCATGAAGAGCCCGTTGAACACTATCTTCAACATCGTAATCAGTTTGGGCTTCGGCATTACATTTCAAAGATGTTTCATCCGTCTCGTCTTCAAGCTTCGCGATCTCATCTGTTTGATCAACGTAGTCCTCTGTCTCATCAAGGTCCATCTCTATGTCTGTATCAGAATCATCGGAGTAGTCCTTGCACTTCACAGCATCCATTATCGCAGACGACAGTTTCACGCCCCTCAGGCCGTATTTCCTTCTCCCGCCATTTCCCTCGTTTTCCTCATTTTCGGGTACAACTGGCAATGGTTTCTGCTTAGGCTTTCTTGTTCTTTTCGCCTTTGGTTTGTTAGTTGGTATTTTCACATTTGGATCAGGTTTGTCATCTTCGACTAGTGTTTTACATTTAACAATTGTTTCCAATTGTAAATCACAATTCAAAGGATTTTCACTTGGTTTTAAAGGGGGAATCTGGATAACATTTGATTCAAGTCGATGAACGGATGTGATTTTCAGTTCAGTCGATTTCTTCGAGACAATGATGTTACTACCCAATAATGTTAATTGTACTGTTTTAGTAGAATTATTCAACACAGTTTCTATTTGAAACATTTCCTCTCCCTTTGTATGGTCTCCTAAAATACCAAGAGCTTCCCATTTTTCGGGTGTTGCGTCTGTCGACTTCAAACATTCAATTAAAAGTTCACATGGTATGGATATTACCATAGAGTCAATTGTTATTGAATTTTCATTCATTGTTCACTAGTATAAACGTAAACGTCAGCTGAATTATGACTAATGAATCCACTGGTTCAAGTTCAAAAGTGACACCAACAACAAACAAGAATGCAAACTGGACTGAGTGGACATTGTTTGCAAGACTTCCTATCAGGTGAATGCTATATCAGCTTCCTTAGCTGTACTATTTGCAAATAAGGTTTTCTCTCCAGCAATTCCGTTACTAATGTAGCATAATTCTATCAGCTATAGACACGTTTAGAATCAAAACAATGTGGACCTCAAACAAAACTTCATTTGGAGTTATCGTTCTTGAATTTGACCGAAATCGAGTTTACAGAAATATATTACGACATATGTAACACCGTTCTACAAGAAAAACAATATCATTAAGCCTTGATGTGTTGAAATTTAAATACAATTCATGCAACAACTACTTAGATAAACAATGAATTATGACATATTTCATAGAAACATTATTATGCACGTGTCCTTTACGACATTACACGTACTTGCAGAAAGTTGATGATCAACATGGAAGTTTAGAAATGATTTTAGATCTACAAGGAACTGGTTCAGTGAAAGTTTCACACAGTTTTTTGTCGGATATATCGAACTCTGCTATACGATGAACTTTCGCCATGTAGTGTGTGTTGTTTTACTGACGAGCATAAACTTTCATTCACTAAATGCTAAAACTGTCAGTGGTGTTTTGAGTACTCTGGTTGCCAAATCAGAAATTGGGCAGTACATAGCTTCCTTCTGCTTCCACGGTAATTCCCCCATATTGGTGATCTTATACTCACACGGAATATGATGCATAACTCAGAAACAGTTATATGGCAGAAGCCAGAGTTGACAACAGCTTGCAATGATAATGGAAATATGGCATTCATGATTCACATTCAGAGTTGACACCTTCATATTTCTTAAGACAACATGTTATCTACTCTAAAAAAATGTGTTCATGATCTTCAGGAACATTTCTAGGAATATTCTAAAGTTTGATATATTAGGTTTTACGACAGTAGCACAGGAACATTGTCCATTGTAATTTTACAAAATATATATCCTGAGTGATGTACAATATTTCTGCATATAATCAGGTAGCTCGAGAATCCTCTAGCTCTAAGCTGTAACTGGCCATATGAGACTTTTTATATATGTATAGCCATCTTACGGCTAAAGCACAATAAGATCTGATGTATCGCCTCTCCATCGAGGAGGAGGAAGAAACGAACATTATTTAAACGAAAACGCACACAAAATTGACTCGCTCACCATATAGTAATGTGTTCTTGGGTGATTTGTTACTTCCACCGTACACATCATGCTAACAGATGTTTGTATCCATCCATGTTATCGTCCCGAGAAGTTTGTCTTTCAAATCTTCGTCTTTTATCTCAACACAATGGCGGTTCAGTCGTGTGACCAAATCTCGCGGTGCTGGCGGAGATACGCAGAAACCCGTGACGTCACATCCTGGGTTCCGGTCACGTGGCTCCGCTAGAAGTAATGGCTAGATATCGTCAACTGTCAGTTTTAAGAGAGTCAACACACAGCACATTCAAATTAATCACGGGATATCTCGTGGCTACTTGTAGTCCCAATAACTACTGGTAGGCTAATCTTCAACCATCTTGCATAATAAGACTTACACCATACATATTCATGTTCTAGGTAATGCCTTAGTGAAGTACAAAATCAACACAACTGGTCATGCGGCCCCAACCCTGTATCTGTACATCAGTGATGACTGGTATGATGCTGTGGAGGATTCCAACTGTAACCGACGGCTGGAGAAAGCAAGAAGTTGGCGTGAGTAACCGACTAACTCCACCAAGCAACACATATTGATTTAGAACTTTAGATTAAGATTTTCTAAATATATGACGTTTGAGCATGAACATGAAATCATATTAACAAAATATTTTGTGATTTTGGGGCAAGGTCATCCTCGCACCCCAGCGGTACATAAGTATTGCACTCGGGACTCGTTCCATGCCATTCCCCTGGAACACATCTAGCGAGAAACTAGCGCACATTTAAAAATAATAAATTTACTGGTAATCTAAAAGAATTGATGAAAAATTACTAAATATATATTCAAGTGCTATAAATAGAACAATGATTTCATTAGTTGGCTGCTTGTGCAAGTTTCTCGCTAGATGTGTGCCAGGGGGTACAACGTGGAATGAGTCCTGAGTGAAATAAGTACCGCTGGGGTGGTAGGATGGGACAAGATCTACTTGGAGTGAATTGATAATGTCTTACCATAAGTAGATAGGATAGTAGCAGTGATAGAACGTTTGGACTTTGTAGCCAAAAGGTCTGGGTTCAAATCCCGTCTCAGGATGTTCACGAAAGTTACCTTTCGTGTTTTTTGTGTGTATGTATATGTGTGTGTTTTAATTTGTTTTCACTTTCAGATGAGTTGAAGAACGTCACAGGCGACTTCCAAGTCTCTCACTCTGTTCGTCCGCGTATCTTGCACATCGTGTACGCTGACCCCTACACCTGCGACCCCAGTCGACCTCTGCAGCCATTGGAGCAGCCAAACTTTATCCAGTATGAGCTGCAGCTACTGAATCCAGACTCGTTGGGAAATCCTACGGAACACTTTGGCGATGAAGAAACAGGTTGTTAATTGAAATCGTTATACTAGATGTGTTAATACCACTCAGAACAGAATGTGGCAGGGTTAGGGGAGAAGAGTATAATGCGACTTTACTCAAAAATATAAATTAAATGTCAGCAGATATTTTGTGGGGATGCTTTCTACAACATTTTGGAATTCTGCTTGACGTATCTGGTGCAATTTTTATTCCACTGCATTTGCAGGTTCGTTAACCCTCTCCCTGCTGGATTTAGACACAGGTACAGCTCTTTATGGCATATCTGGTTGCCTTCAGCATGGATAGGGTTCAAGAGTACCAGTAGCCTGTATACATTTGGAAATTCTTCATTGTTAAAATTATTAAATTAAGATTACTGGCTCTTGTTTAACCTTCTCCCTGCTGAATAAAATCAAAGTGTTCGGGCAACTTCAGTCGCTATCAGCAGGGAGAGGGTTAATTATGGTGAGTGTACTATTGCTTGTATGTAATAAATAGAGCTATGTTTGCAAGTAAAGAATCCATGTTTTCGCACATCACATGCTGAATCATCAAAAAACTTTTTTTATTCTATCATTTGATATTTGAAAGTTCACTTTGCATGTTATAGAATTGCTGACTGTTACATGTTATGTTTTGCATACTGACATTATAGACGATGTGGACATAAATAAACATGGATAAACGCTGATTCAGAAAATCTAATAATGTGGAATACAATAAATAATATTTTTTTCTTATAGGTTTGCTACGGTTTCATCAGCTGCTGACTTTGGCGTACGTCGTTCTGGCGTGCATGTTCGCCCCGCGGCTATGGCAGACTCTCAGCAAGGGAGGGCCGATGCAGCTCGTCATACAACTACTTACCATGTCCATATTCCTGCAGACAGTTGGTTCCTTTCTCATGACGTTACATCTCTCGAAGTAAGCACGACTGAAAAATAAAATCAGAAAGAAAAAAGGAAGAAAATAAAAAGTTGAAAAAAAATTAAAGGCACAAAGATTTAGTTAAAATAGAAGTCTATATATCCCACTGGTTTGTCAAGTGTTGACATGAAAGTAGTGTTTTGGGGTTGTTGTGTTATTTGGTGGTATTAGTAACTGCTGTAATATGTCTTGTAGATATCACCATGATGGCAGAGGATCTCCGTTCAAAGAATTACTGTCTGAATGTAAGTAAAAATATACATTAAATACTGTTGTATGATTAGATTTATAGTTTACTAAATTATCTAATAACAAAATGAATGTAAATGTTGTAATAATATGATTTAATATCTTAGAATTCCTTGTAAAATGTACAAGGAAGCAATATATCACATATGACATTCCTTACTTGTAAATTTGGTGAGGGTAATCCTTGGAACTTTTTGTCACAAACTATTTAGAGTTACATGGAATTATCAGATGTCAATTAAGATGTTGTCACTGTTAGTGTTAAAAATCCCAGTTGAAAGAAATCTGTTCTAGGTTATTGACATTATTCCCAGAGGATTGGTGACAAGTTAATTGTCTCGTCCCATGGCCGTGTTTTCAGTTTTCGACGTGCTGTCGCAGTTCGCGATGCTGTACATGTTGCTGAGTCTCTCTCTGGGCTGGACTCTGGCCAGTACGCACTGTCGCTACTCGCACCTCAAGGCCATCAGCCGCAAGCCCGCCGCCAAGGTCGTCGCTGTCCTGGCCCTGTTGCAGGTAGTCCCATTTAAATTGCCGGTCTGTGGGAAGAGAGACCACCGAAAATGTAACTTAAATCATTATATTATTATGATAGGTTTGTACTAGGGGTGACTATTGAGGCCAATTCTACTACTGCAATATAGTATTGTGATAGTTGAAAACACTATTGCGATAGTATGGCAATAGTTGTGCTACTATTGCGATACTTATTTGTTTAAATAAGTATTTTAAAGATGGCTATTGCGATATTGTTTTTTTAAAAATAAGTATTTTAAAGATGGCTAATTATTTGTAATATACTGGCTAATGTACATATAACTGGTATTTAGTGAATAAAATGCAAGACAATAGTGCGTTGTTATGATTTGATTTAATCCTAAAATCTAAATTTTGTTAAAGAAACATTTCCCTGAAGCCCATTTTCATGAAATACCCAATCTGCTCGAGGGTTTTCAACTAATTTGGTCTTAGTGTTTAAAAATAGTAAACTATCGATAGTTGATGGTAACTATTGATGGAAATAATTGATAGTTCAAATTACCATCGATGCATGGCATCGTTACACCCCTAGTTTGTACCATGGCAGTGCAGATATCATTGGCCTGTCAGTACCAGGTGGTGCTTGCAGGATTACTGCAACATTGAATTGTACAGATATTGCGGGTTTCCTGCGGTGAAAGAATCTTGAAAGCGGCTCTAAACCCCATTGTTTAGTTTAAAATTCTATTTCAATTCTCAATTTAAAAAGTGACCTCTAAACCCCATGGTCCGTATGCACAGACGTAGTTTAGTTAAACCATAGTTTAAGGATCATACCGACAGTGGTATAACTCGTCGCTTAAACCTAGTTTAGCCTAAACTGTGGTTAAACTACGTTTGTGCATACCGACCCATGGGACTAAGTCCATCAGTAAATAACAACTTTTGGATGGATAAATCAAGCGTAATTAGTCTCAGATCTAAATTAGTTTGTCCATTGTACAGGTCTATCAACTCTGATAGTATGCCTTTAAGGTATTCCATGCATAATAGTCGATGTTTGAAAACTGAAAACAAATACTATTTTTATGTTCCTCACACTATTTAAGCATCCCTCGCAAATGTTTAGGCATGTTCTCTACGTCGATGGATACGATGTTATTAACACTAGCACCGCGCTCCACCCGTCCACTATACAATCAGTTGTGTTTTCGGTGCAAGTGTAGGCTAATGTAGGCATATGCTACAGTACATGTATATATATAGGACGTGAATTTAGTGTATACTTACGACCAATAGGCCTAACGACTACTGCAGAATGCATCAGATCACATTGCAATTGGTTCCTCGTGAACAGGCTGCTAATTTGTCCATTTCAATACTTTGATTGTTTCTCATGAACACCCGTTTATATGTGTACATCTATTTTTCATTTCCTGGAATCGTTATCTTGTTTTACTAGAAGGTGACGTCAGTGTATATACCGGTAAAACGAAAGTAGCGTTCAATAATCACGAGGGTAACACAGTCGTCCATATAATATATACAAGGCATGCATATTATTGTCCAAGTAAATAAAGTGTAATAACATACATGAACGATACGATCAAATACTCCATTGGAGTTCTCCTTGCTGAATGCCTCACTAGGTGGCGTTTGTGTACTATGAGGCGCACCGAATATAGTCTCTAGACAGTCGCCAGTTTCACAGTAATATTTTATTAAAACTTACTTATTGGTGTTTATCGTCTATAGATATAGAAATGTGGGCCACTTGTACACAACGGATTTGTCCATGTCATTACTATTTGCTTGCTGAAAGTGGATATTAATGAAAACAAATTATGTCGGTACGATTTTTTTTTAGCGGTAAAATAGCAATATAGTTACGTCCCTTAGACGAATGTCAGTTGATTCGGACCTTGGCTAATTCGG
>JAVCKZ010108273.1:0-10461 GCA_034780755.1 Lepetodrilus elevatus
CATTGATATTTTGCCGACATCATGTATAGATGACGTCATATATAACGTGACGTCACAATGCCACCTAAGAAAATTTCATTCATCATAGTATGAATCCAATGTTTTGGGGTCATGTGGACCAATCAGATTGCCGGATTCACTGGATATTTATTTATTTCTTATTATTTATTTTTATAATGTCATGAAAATATATAATCCTGTTATTGATAAGTATGAGCTTAATTGTTCTTTAGGCATGGAATTCAACTTTCAAACTATACATTGTCATATAATTTTAAAATGTTTAGTATACATTGTTTTAGTTTTATCTTTGAAATATTTGAAGATGAATGTTAAAATTGTAATTGTTTCAGGTACCTAAATCAAGCAATGAAGAACTTTGATTCTACAGTTGTAGTTCCCACCAACTTTGTCTTCTTCACAATGAGTGCAATCATTGCAGGTTTGTCACTTCAACATTGACATACAAATTAATGATTGAATAGGTTGGAAAATGATACAACAGAGAAGAAAAAGGGATTTTTCAGTTAACGACAGAATAGGTTGAAAATAATTATATGAATAGTATACCGTACATGAGCGGGTAAAGGAGTTTTTCATGACTGTAATTTACTTGAAATTGTCAAGTTTTCATTTGAGAACAAATTGTTATTGCTATCTTTAAAGAATTTCCAAAAAATGTAAGTTGTTGCGAATGTCATAAATATTTGCTTTCCTTTTCAGGTATCATATTTTTTAAGGAGTTCTGGGGAATGAATGCCTTGGATATTTGTATGTTCTTATTTGGGTAAGTTTTCCACTGTATGTTGGTATCGAGAAATCCGTAAATATTTCCTATGAAGTAAATTTATGAATATAGTAATGCTTATATTAGTTATTTTCATTTTACATTCATCTTCATGTTATACTGTATATTTCACAGTATCATCCATTGAATTAATTGTTATTGCGACTATGTTCACATTTATATCAAGCTAAAAGTTCCCACTATGAATTGTACTTGTCAGTGAACACTGTCATGGTATCTATTGCAGATGTGTTCTGTCGTTCATTGGTGTATACTTCATCACTGTAAAACGCCCTGAGCGAGAAGAGAAGAAGCCACGTCTGACAGCCTCGCAAATAGCCCCAGAACTATTCCCCTGTGAGTAGGAATCTTTCCTTATGTCTGTTCTAAGAGCCACTCTGCATCTTAACAATGGAAAAACAGGAAAAACCTGTTTTTCCAACAAGGTCGTTCACAGAACCAATCAACAATAGCATACGCTGACACACCTCCCACAGGAAAAGCCCAAAAGTTCACAATGGGCACCATATAGAATCAGGTTTATTTCAGGTTTATTCAGTGTCATGGATGTTGCTGGTTTCCTTCCTAAACTAACAAGCCGTGATATAAGTGAAATAATCTTGAAAGTTGATCAAAATCCCAATTAGAAAAATATAAAACGAGCGAAAAAAACCAGATAAAGTGGTGTAGTATTCCATGCGCCACTCATGATACACTGTTAGACTGCCATTTGTCACTGTTTGCGTGTACTTCCAGCGTGGCTGCTAGCCAGCGTGAACGTTGGTCAGGTCCAGCCCACCGGGTCGACCAGCCATCTGACGGAGGACACCGTGTGCACGCCCATCCTGCCCCAGGGAGACGACTCATCCTCCAGTTGCCCGGACAGTCCAGTCGGTCACGAGAACGCCGCAATAACAATCGACTCCCAGGATTCCAAGGGCTACGGCGCCACAGAGAACAACAACAATAACGATGACAACAACAACTGAGTATCATACGAACTGTTACCAAGCATTTAACATTAATGTTTTGGAGCACTAGTATACCTGGGCCGGTATTCATAAAGGGGCTTAAGTCAGATTTTGAAGACCAAACATAGGCAAAAACTGAATTCCAAAGCAATGGGCATTTTAGCTAGGCATTTCAACTGCTGGCGATTTTGGAAATCTCAGTCTAGCTTACAAAATATATACAATTTATTTATTGTCATGAGCATTGAACAAGGCATCCTCGAAACTCCGAACATTATGCCTGCTTACCGTAATGCTTAATGCTCCGAGTTTAGAGGGTGTGAACAAGGGGAACTAGTTGTATGGTCAGTGTTTAGAAGATGACTCTTTGTTATGATGGTATTGTTGCACATGAGCATTGAACAAGGGAAATAGTTAGTGAGATTGTTTAGTGAGTAATGATAGCAATCTTTGATGTGCACATTGTACATGTAACTCGTGTGTTTGGTCATCAGTAGTTGGATTAGGTTGTCTGAAATTCACTGGGTTGTTTATTCATGCAGTATGGTCAGGTTTCCAGACTAACATTCTGAGTAGCAAAGGTACCAAAGGTGCTAAATGTTAATAAGTAGATTTTCCTGCAGTGCAATTTAAATTACCCCTGTACATCAGGCGTACGTTAGTCTAGAGCCCTGGATATCGTTTCTCAAAGCTCCCATATCTACTACAAGATCATAAGGTCTCTCGTAGCCATCTCCAATACATTGGAATTGTGCACTTACGAGAGCGCTATTGGTCTCATAGTAGATATGATAGCTTCAAGAACTGATACCCTGATAGTTGCAGGGATTTCACTGAAAGCATAAACGTTAGTTTGCAATGTGTGTGCAATATTTGTGCGATATATTGTCTGCGATACTATAGACTACAAATTAAAAATATGCGAATGAAACTGGTGAGCTGAATATTGTAATCACATATGGGTGAAAAACACTAATCCAATCAAGCAGTGGTCAGCTGTTCACTTTTTGGTTAATAGACATGTTTATAATGTTATTTTAGTTTTTTGGTGATTTACCCTTCACTGAAGTCATGTTGTCCTGAAGCCCAGTATTTTGTGATCGTATTGAATTGTGATGTCTTTTGAACATTGACAATCATGCCAGTTATTACTACATATACCGGTAGTTGGAAGATTTATGGATGCGTCCAGTAGTTGGGGGTTATTGAGAATGTTCTCAATATGATCTATATTTTCTAATTTGGTTGTATACTGGATGTATTGGAATCATCTGAGTATAATACCAGGAAAAAATCTGTGTACGGTAATTTAAGAAACAACTAATTCAGATTTTTCTGATTGTACTGTTTTTATATTTACAACATGGAAATGTGAGATCTATACACACACACACACACACACACACAAACACATATGCATTCCTTCACTCTTTAATTATTTTATGATCACTGGTTTACTATTTCCCAAACCTGGATTTGCTCATTTATTATTGAAATTCATATCAAGGATATAACCGTGCCAAGGTTATTAAACTTTTAAATGGCAGTATTTGTTAAAGTATTTGCACAGAGCTATTCACTATGTAGCCTGTGGTTTTATTATTGATATTTGTTTATAATGTAAATACATGTACCTTACATCATATTTTAGTACATTGTGATCATAGTATTAAATTACTAACTGGTAAATGTTAAATATATATAATTTTTATTTTTCAATATACAAAGTGCAATAGAGAGCATTATTGAGAATTCCTTATTCCATCACATTAGTTGTGTTTTTAATTTCCATCCGAGAATTCCTTACATTCCATCACAAATTCTAGCACGTATTAAGAGGTATTTGCTCACATGTTATACTTGCACAGCCCACTGTTATCATAACTGAATTTCATTAGTGATTTATGTTGATATATTCCCTCCATATGAAATAAAGTAAAAAGTAAGAATTTCTCAATTCGGCAAAGATTCATGTTAGTAACGGTCTGCTGTTGAAGTTCTATAAACTAGCAGTGATCACTTATTCACGGTAATTGGATAATTACGATAGCGCTATGGGCTCTTTGTGGCTACGAAAGCTTCGAGAAACAATATTGTGGTCTACAATTGTGACAGTTTGCATATTACTTACATATCCCCACCCATATTCTATTTCATTCCTGCAATGACGTTAAACTCCATAATCACTCGGCCATATACTAGTACTAGTATATCACACTGGCGAGCTCTACCTTTGTCAGATCACACCTACACTAGGCTACAGCTCTACCTTTGTCAGATCACACCTACAGCCACAATGAAGGTTGTGATGATCTATGATCTGCCAACAGTAATTCTAGATGTTATCTGCTCCATTTATACTCTTCTATTTTAGTACCATGTCTGTACATTAATCAGAACTATTTATTTGTATGTGATTGATCTCATTCCTTACAATATACTGTTTACCGGTAGCGTTATTTCTCTGAACTGATTTTATTAATCTTATTATCTAAGGTGTTGTATATAATGTACCTTGCTGTGTCAAGATAAACTATTTGACAAATGTACTTGCTCTAGTTTGCATTGTGCTAACATTTACATTAATAAGACAAATATATTTAACAGATACTGTATTATACATTACACATTTAATTGTGGCTTACTGTATATTTATGGCTATTTTATGTTTGACACATGTTTGCAAGTTCATTTCCCATGTCAAAAACGGATTCGGGGTGCTAATTTTCTTCAAATTTATATTTTGTAAAATCTCAATCTTTTAGTATTGGTTTGCTCAATGAGATTGGGACCCTACTTTCTGAAAGTCCTAAATCATACATGCTTGTATCATAGTTTTAAGTAAGTAGGAACATATATTTTTAACAGTTCTGTGTAAAACAAAGGGTTTTTATACAAGATATGACATTGTTACTCAAAGAATGTCATCAGTGAGCTTGTTATACAGTTAAAGGTTCAGTTGGTCGGATGTCATGTTGGAAAAACCTTTTCAACAAATTCTAGTGCAATTGTATCAATCCAATGTATTCAGATTATACTTACAGATTTATACTTACTATTTACCTCCACATCTAGTCAGCCATGAAAGTATTGTATCGCAATATTAGTCTTGTGTATCTTGTGATGGTGCTATTTTTCTATACTGACTATAAATTGTATTGTGCAATCTGAATAGCCGAGTCTTTATAGAAAAATTGCCTATAAACTTGCCTTTCTTTATATAATGAAAAATGTGTTTGATTTTTATGCATATTGTCATTTTCCTGGTTTCTATATCAAGCTGACACTGACTTTAGGTAGGTTTATTTCTACCACTATAGCTGACCGTTTACAACTTTATTATCATAAAAGATGTTATATCTGTACTCAGAATGATTACTGAATACAGAAAACTACTGGGTAATGTAATTTTACATGAACAGTTAGGTTCTATGTCAATGTAATTTTGCATTCATGAGCAGTTAGGTTCTATGAAAGCTGGTGAATGTAGATCTATTTATTTAGATATTAATATACACGTATTACATGGTGTTAAATATACATGCTGTGCTAGGATAGCAGTCACTCTAGCTGTGGGGAACAAGTGTTAGCATGTGATAGATATCTGTGCATTTTGTATACAGATGTGGATTTTCATGTGCAGTATCTTTTATTTGACAATGTTTGTGACGTGTATATATCTTTCACATAACATGTGTCAAACCCAAAAGCGAGCTTGAACAAAATTACATTTTTCATAAGTATATTTCCCGTTTTTACCTGTTACCTGAAATTGAATGAAACATTCACATGATTAATAATGTATCTCTTGCTTGCCCAGTCCACATGGCTTGTGATGTACACGTGGTTCACTCTTTTATCATCCTCTGAAGTCATGCCCTGTGTATCATTACATACGCTACTTATTACCCAAGACTGGAGGATGTCCTGGCAGTATACATTCCATGTTATATCTTACGTTATGAAGGCTGGTGAATACGGGCAGTGTATATGAATACTGATTGTATTGCTGGTGAATACCAGTATTGATATATTAATGTTTACATATCCTCTTCTGTCTGTTTTTTTTTAGAAATATTAAATTATTTATTAAAATATATTTTCTTTGTTTGTTCTCATTGGTTGCTATGCATTGTCATTAATCACGCACTCCCACAATTTGCAAATATGTACTGACTGACAAATTTGTTATCAATTTAACATGTAACTTGTGTGTTGATCAGTTAACACACCCATCATCTGGCATACATGGATAATTCAACAATACATTAAAACGTCTTGTTTTACATATTTACCCGGTAAGTAACTTAGGCATTTCAGTTGATCCTCAACAGAAGTTTCCAATGCCTCAATGGCAGCCATATAGAAAAGTTAACTGTGCAATACCTTGATAGTATTTATTCTGAACATGTACAAATAGAAATACATATACAGAGAAATTATAGTTGATATTTACATTACAATATACAGTATAAAATTAAGTAAAATCTGTAAATGTTCCATGAAATGAAAATAGTACTTGCCTAAAATCACATAATAAAATCCAGATGTTAAAAGATTTATTATATTGTCATAGTACACTTTTACTTAGTTTATTGGCGACTGAGATGATGTTGATACTTCACTACTCACAGAAATCTTTATTAAGATTTACTCAAGATATGCATTTCTTTCCTTGGCCCCATAACAGACACACTTTACTTGTACCATGTAGCATATTTCTAAGTAAAAAGTAAAACCAAATGTTATGTTATACTGTATTACAACTGTACAAAGGTTCTTGGATGAAATCCAAGCAATCAAATACAGTAGACCTTGCATATAACGGCCTTGCATAAACCGGACACTCGCCTATCTGAATCGGAAACTGAATTCCCGGTCCTGTCTAACGCTAGTTACGGCATATGCGTATAATGGATTTTGCATATAACGGACAAAAATAGCCAGTCCCAAAGAGTACGTTATATGTGAGGTCTACTGTATTAATAAAATTTCAGAACAAACAATCGGTAACATTAGCAGATTGTTTTACTGCTACAGACAGGATATACAACTGATTGTGTGATATTAACAATTACAAATATTGCGAGGACTCTTCATCATTGTCTTTACCTGCTGGATTAGACACAGACATAATCCAACTAGTTAAGACACACCCTCCATCAAAGACTGACATCCAATCACAGGCATGGCAACAGATAATTGTGATATCAGTGGAAAACAAACCGAGGTCTGGGAGCTGCAAGCCCCTAGCCACATCCAGTGCAAATACATCCACCCTTGGACAAATAAATCTGTAGATTCTTTTGCAGAAGATTGCTATACCTGTAACTATGTGAACTAGCATAGGCCCTGCTCTTTAGGGTATTGCCAGTTGCCTTCAGCATGGAGATATTTAAAACTGTATACAATTAACTTTCCAACATCCAGTTCACTGCAGCTAGTTAGTCTTCAGTTACACCACTTACCATACAGATTTACTCCAATACCAGGGTTAGAAGTTCCCACTCGCCAGATCCATTTCTCCTAATGTAATGTTAAAGGTATACAGGCTAGTAGAAATTTCATGTTTTGTTATTTATACCATTATTAAGGCAATGTTTGAAAGTTGTAACCCTGCAATTTCAGAAACAAATCTCCACCAACAAAATCCTTGAGGCAAGAGGATGGTATTTTCTTTTCCATTGCCATAAATATTTTAAAACTGTGATAACTGGATGTCTCAGTAGTACATGGGGTTGAAGGTGACCCAGTGAGGCTTCATCTGGTTGATGGCTCTGGCGGACGTGGTGAACAGGGACTTGTATGTGGCGCTGACAGATGCATCTTCTTGGATGCCTGTAGGCTTGTCACTTTTCTCTTCCACTTTCCCGTTCGACTTGGACGCCTTGAGGCCAGCAGCCTTCAGCTTAGAGTGTTTGTTGACAATTTTGACTGGCTCCATGAATTTCACTTTCTTGATGGAACTGGTTTCACTTGCCCCTGAAAAGATGGACGTGTCGAAATGAAATAGACATGTATACAGGCTTGTTTGTGTACATGGTCACACTCATCAGTGAAATGGATGGAAATTTGGAAATATTAATACTATCTGGTGCCAGTTCACCCAAGGTGAAGGGAATCCTACAAGCTTTAAAAAATTCCATGTTTGACAAACATTTACTACTAATTCATAGATCCTTACCTGCAGAAGTACTGGCCTCCACTGCAAGCTTGTGCTTCTCTGCTTTTTTAGCTTTCTGAAATGGCGATTAAAAAAAATAGCATAATACAAGTACATTTTTTTTTTTTAAATCTTCAAACCCCTATTGGGCATAATTATGGTTGAACAAGACTTTTAACACCAATGACTGCTGCAGTGTAGATACATACAGTATTCTGTAATTACTGGAACTTTTAGCATGATTTTATGCTCAATGCAGAATCTGAGTTGAAGATGAAATCATACTCAAAAAGGCTTTCATTGTATAATGTTATATGTGTTTGGTGGGTAGTCTATGAGGATGATGTATAGCCAGTGACCTGCAACAGCAACAGTAACTACCTTCTCCATCTTGGCCTTGAGTCTCCGAGCCTCCATCTTTGTCCTCATTTCATCTACCTCTTCTTCGTTCCCGTTAAGGATGACAACATCCTCTTTAGAATATGGCTTGCCACACTGAAATACAGAGAATAGTTCCCATTTCATCTTCAGACTTGACATTGCATGTACAACAGTGCTTTGCTTAAGGTGCTATCAGTTATACTAAAGATAATAATCATACAATGTACACACCTGTGCCTGATATTATGTCCCTAAATGCATAGAGTAAGGTCACAACTTCTTTGAGCAAGCATTAATTCTCTCAATACTGGAAGAAATGGAGATGCCCTAAACAGCAGCATCTGTGTCTAAATCAGCAGGGAGAGGGTTTTCAAGAAACACGAGGAAATTGGATGAATAGAGAGGTGAAATATCAAACTGGAAAGTATTTACCATTCGTAAAATATTATATAACGCAAGACCAACTGTCGAGTAGAGATCATCTCCATGTGCACTACCATCTGCCTACATTCACTACCATTCTGGTACATTGTAATAAATGGTCCGCTCGCTACATGAGATTAATTAATTCAGCATAAATGATACTATAAATGATGACAATAAACTGACCTTGTGACAAACATCAGTTTTCACTTCCTTCATGGCTCGCTCAGACACCACGCAGCCACATTGCCACAGGTAAACAAATCTGAAAGTACCACATTGCCACAGGTAAACAAATCTGAAAGTACCACATTGCCACAGGTAAACAAATCTGAAAGTATGACATTGCCACAGGTAAACAAATCTGAAAGTACCACATTGCCAAATGTACATGCATCCAATAGTACCAAATCTTGTATTTCCTCATGTAACCCTCTTCCTGCTAGATTAAGCACAGGCACTGATTTTTTAGGGCATCTCCAGTTGCATCCAACATGGAGAGAGCTGCCGTAAGAAGCAGAGTCTGTGCCTAACCCATCAAGGAGAGGGTTAATATTTACCAACAGAACTATCATGATAATATAAAACATGGGCATCTTAAAGTTTTCTTTGACTATTATTGGGTCTTTAAAAAGTAAATATTTATCATGTCAACGGTCAAAGCAAGGGCAATATGAAAAATATTTTGTTTGTACTTTGGTCTCGTCTACATACCAGAAGCTAATTAAGGTACTAATGAAAATAATTTTAATCGGACGAAATTGTTAGAAATGCAAACATTAGCCGTGATTATTCCAACATACCTGTATTTTCCATTCATCTCGAGACCCACCACAGGACAGATGTACCCAGAATGCTGCATGTCAATGTAATAGTCTCCCTTCTCGGCCTTCTTACTGTCGTAGCCTTTGTTCTCCGTCAGCTCCAACTTCTTCACATCCTGGTAAAACACGCTTCATTTCATTACATGTACGAGAGTGGATTATCTCCCTTGTATCATAGTACTGCTTTCAGTAATTTTCACATTTTGATAATTGATAATTCATATAAACATGATAAATATACTGTAAATCACAAAATTAATGCGTCACTAATATAATGTGACCTCTAGATTTTAGACGTAAATGCGACACCAATAAAATACGAACGGCCATGTCTCCATTCATGTTTGTTCACCAGTCTTACCTTTAATGCGCAGCAAAATGCGACAATACGGCGGTCACATTTTTCACATTAATATTCTGCTCACGTTAATTTCATGATTTACAGTAATTCAGATTGCAGAAATATTTTAATAATGATCACACAATACTGCAGGGATTGAAATTAACTCTAGCCCAGGCCATTTCTCCCAATGCTAAAGGTATCCTAAGGGCTATACTATTGTTATTTGTATCATTATTCAGGGCTAATAAGTTTTAAAGGTAGTTTATATCACTGGATACCTTACCTTGAGATTGCGTAAATGTTGAAAGCTTCCTGCACACTCAAACTTTGTCTTGTCGATAAGAAACTCCAGAGCAGATTCCTTGTTGTACAGTCTGAGAAAATAGAAAATAGTTACATTATCCCTGAATATTATACTTTGTGTTAAAAATTCACTCATATGATGCCTTGTCAGTCAAAACCTGCTACATATAGTACTTAGTATCGCAATAAACATACCGTATATCGTGGGTCATAGGGCCAGGGGGCCCAACTAATTCAACTGTCGATAATAGGGTACTGGGCTAATA
>JAVCKZ010108284.1:0-10461 GCA_034780755.1 Lepetodrilus elevatus
CGCGCGTTGCTGAACGGCTTCTGCAGCAATACATATCAATACATATCGATACGTATTCCAGCTTGAACGCACCCCTGGTCTTACCTTTAACCTTCTCCCTGCTGAATAAAATCAAGGTGTTCTATTCCTGCATGTGATCGGGCAACTTAAGTCGCCTTCAGTAGGGAGAGGGTTAATGCACAGCAATGAAATGCAACAATACTGCGGTCGCATTTTTCGCATTAATATTGTGCTCGCATTAATTTCACGATTTACAGTATATTAAAATTTTATTTTACGGTTCTGTTACTTTAATTAATAGAAATAAATGAGGGGTAGGCCTGGATAACAGTACAGATCAATGCACAAACATCTCGCTTCAAATCTCTATACATATTTTCACTTATCACAAATGTGTGAAAGATTCCCGCAGCAATGCTAAACCCATAATCACTGACTCCTGTATTTTCCTGCTTTACTAAACATTAAAATCCATTTTGCTGAATTTAATTCAAAGATCTGGTGTGTTTTCTTCTGTATATTAGGAGCCGGCGTGACAGTGTTGAATGACGTGATTTACGTCTGTATTCTGTATATTAGGAGCTGACGTGACAGTGTTGAATGACGTGATTTACGTCTGTATTCTGTATATTAGGAGCCGGCGTGACAGTGTTGAATGACGTCATTTACGTCTGTGGTGGATATGACGGAGCCGAACACTTGCTGTCTGTGGAGTCCTACAACCCTGCTCTCAAACACTGGACCACCCTACAAAACATGGGCATGCCCCGCTGTTATGTTGGAGCCTGTGTAGTCCGGGGCATGCTCACTGTCGTGGCAGGGTAGGTCATGGTTTTCATTAAATAATTGTATGATGCCAAAATACTTATTGGGGACAGAGGTAATTAATTGGAATTTTTAATATGTTCAGGAAACTTTGAATTGGTTGGTTACCGTACTTTGAAACATTTTTAGTATGATTTTATGCTCAACTTGTCATAAAAAAACAACACCTAAATGGGTGAAAGATTTCTGCAGTGATGTTAAACTCTATACTCACTGACTCACTGACTCATGCTCAACTCAAAGTTTTACCACAAATCCCCATTTAAAATGTCACCTTGAGCATGAAATCGTACTCAAAAGGTTTAAAAGTCTCTGAGCCAGATTTTGGTACTCAGGGATTATTTTTCTATCTGTCGTGAGATTGTACACCATGTATCAAATGTTTGTTTGACACAGGTACGACGGAAACACATTGTTGAACACGGTGGAGGTGTACGATCCGTCCACAGACACGTGGAGCGTGCTGGAGACTTGCATGACAACCCCGCGGTGTGACGCTGGTGTCGCCGTCGTCAGGATGCTGTGACACCGACAGCTGCAATTTCGAAAATCTGTGACACCGACAGTCTGACAAATGCAGTGACACCGACAGTCTGACAAATGCAGTGACACCGACAGTCTGACAAATGCTGTTATGCAGCTGTCTCCCACATCCTGTGCCACAACAGTCGTCGTCAGAATGTGGCGACACCGATAGCCACTTTCGAAAATGTGACACTGACAGTCTGACAAATGGTGTGACACTGAGAGATAATGTCCAAATGTTGTTAGGCAGAACTGTCTCCCACATTCTGTGACACAAGCAGCTGTCATCTGGATGAAGTCACACAGACAGGCTGCTGTTCAGAAGTACTGTTGTGACACGGGCATTCTGTGATGCGGACAGTCGGTCAAATGCAGTGACACTGACAGTTGTTGTCCAAATCTTGTGACACAAGACAGCCATCAACCAAATTCTGTGACACAGACAGCTGTTCTCTGAAATTATGCGACACAGGAAGGTCATCATCCAAATCCTATAACACAGAACTGTCATCGTCCAAATCCTGTGGCACAGACAGACATTGTCCAAATGACAGACGTCATCCAAATCCTGTTGCACGGACAGCCGGCATCAAGATCTTGCGACATGGACAGCTGTAATCCAAATCCAATTCATTAACCAAATGACAGCTGTCGTCCAAATCCTGTAACAATAACTATTCACTTCTCTGAGATTTCGTTCCTGACTTTTACGTACCTCCTCTGAAACCGTGGAAATGCTTGGCAGTGCATTTCATAGGAAGTATGTTGTGCTGTCGCTGTTAATGTTTGACAGATGCTTATTCGGATGAACCATATTTTTGCAATGTTCAATGATCATGTTCTGGCAGGGTTTTAATTCTGTGATAGACCTTTATATTGCAAAAAGTATTATAAACATGATGCATTATCATGATTATGAGACAAACGTTCCTAATATTGTAGAGATGTAAATTCTTTATAGGCATATAATTGCAGTTTGTTGACATATTTCATGGTCAAATGTATTTTCCCTGAAAGGATGTACATTAGATGTACCGGTATCTACACAAGTATATTTAGGCAACAAGCCGCATTGATTGTATGCCTTTAACCCTCGCCATGCTGAACGCAACCAGAGATACCACAAAGAGCAGTGTCTGTGCATAATCTAGCAGGGAGAGGGTTAAATAAGTAATAATGTATGTGTCCTGAAATATTTGTATGGCAAGTATATAATCTGTGAATTCAATACATGTATCGCCAAATTTGTTTAAAACTTGCTACTACTATTTGTACAACTAGTTCCATTTCCAATTTCACGGCAACGGTTACATTTATGTGGAATATACCATAGAACTCTGATTTTTTTTTAATGAATTTAATGTTGAATGATTCTATGTAATAATGGTGCATGCCATGTAATAATATTATAATATTATAATTATTCAAGACGACAATGAATGGCATGCATTTTTAATATATTACTAAATAATATTCATATTTACTGTTGTTATATTATGTCTATTGTTGACATTGTTGATGGTACTCTGATGGAAATGTTACATTGTTAAATATTTATAATGTTGATATTAATGCAATTTTCTTGCTCAATATTGAGTGTATTTTTTACTTAAAGGCATGATACAGCACCTTCATTGTGTTCTAAACAAATTGTATGTCACAACATGAGTAATGTATGGTGTCTTTTGTTTGTTTACATTTACCTATTATCATTAGTGGAATGTATGTAATTATTAGACATTCACAACTAACCTTCTATCTCCTGCAGACAATCATTGGTGCCCTATAGCCAGAATGCATACAATCACAAAAGTTTATTTATTAATTCTCTCCATGCTGAAGCAACTGAAGATGCCATAAAGAGCTGTGTATGTGCCTACCGTAATCCAGCAGGGAGAGTGTTAATCTTCTCCATGCTGGAATAGGCAGAGGCAATGGAAAAATGAATTTTTAATTTTAAAAAACAACAACATTAATTTTAAAGGCATAATATCACAGTTGATAGACCTGTATTATCGGACAAACAAATTTCGATCTGAGACTAATTACGCTTGATTTATTCACCCAAAAGTTGATATTTACTGATGTACTTATGCCCCAGCACTCGATAGTTATAAAACAAATCATATTTTATATTAAATAGGTGAACATTCTCTACAGAGTTTGCAGAGGTGGTTGCAGTGAAGATTTGCGGTAGAAAGCTTTTTGGAAGTACAAACATGATTTTATGCATGTCAAGTGAATGTAGCCGTTATAGCTAAGAACTAGTCCAAAACAACCATAAATATCTGTGATAGTATGCCTTTAAATACGAAACTCAAGTCTTTCAATTGATAAAGCAATTTATAGCTGATATAAAATATAATAATTTCCTAGGTCTCCTCAATAGTGTTGGAGGTACAATCACAATTTCGTCTGGATTTGTGAATTGTGAACAGATACCAGTACATGTGGCTGTTATGGATTTTCCTCCCACTAAAAACATACCAGTGTGTGAGATTACTAAATGATACTCTAGAAGGGGCTGTAGAGAATAATATGCATTCAGTCGGGTAGCTATAGTTATAATTATGCACAAAAGAAAATAATGTGGAAGAGAAAACATGTATTAGTTGTTTTTGTGCTTTAATCATGGGTTGACGGTCTGGGCTGAAACCAATCTCTGCTGGTCAGAATAAATTGTATGTCTGTGTGAAAATAAATGTTATTTAACACTGCAATTGCTAAGTTGTTATTTTATTTTGTCATGACCACTAGTAATGATATTGTGTCATCTAGTTTTGAATATGACACATGATTGCCTGAGCTTACTGCAACACTAGTCGGTGACTACCGGTAGTATACATGGTATAGGGGCAATTCCACAGAACGATCGTCGCAAATGGGTGAATGATACTGCTGGAGGCAACCAGAGATGCCCTAAAGAATAGTGGTTGTGTACGGTCGTAACGCTACGATACGTGTAACCAGGGTATCGTTTATCGCTCTCCTACCAGACCATAGCGCTCTCTCGTAAGTGCACGACCCCCATGTATTAGAGCTCGCTACCCGAGGCTTTATTAGTAGATACTGAGAGCTTCGAGAAACGATACCCCGAGTCTTAAGACAATGTTAACTATGTATAGGAGTTGCGACTCTCGTAGCGCTACGATCCTTCTGCGGAACGTGGGTCCAGGGATTATATTCCCGAATATACGTAACGATATCGTTCAGCCCATTCCATTCGAATCTACCAAGCTACTCCAAGCGGTACCCTCCAAGCCACTCCACAGATTGCGTATTCCCCGGAATGTCGCATAGTTGCTACGATCAACTGACGATTGCGTTCGGCCTTCGCGGAGGAACGTTTTGGTCTTTCTGGACGATCGGTAACGACGGTTTCATCTGTGAAGGCTTAACGACGTCATTACGTCTACGATGGCGTGGCCCCTGGTTTCCTCATGACTAGTTCGCCGTTTAAAAATAACAAGCCAAAAAAACACGACAATAGCTACATCCCTTTGCGAGGTAAATCATCTGTGGCCTATTCATACCAAAGATCGACGCCATCAAGGAATTACCTCTGTTTTGGCCGATTGGCTAACCACCCAGAATATGAGCGAATATTTTAAGTACTTATAGAAATAAAACAAACGAATATGTATCATGATTTATTTATGCCATGCCATTGTTAGTCTATGTACATGTATTTACAATGTCCTCAACCATCTTCAAAATATTAAGCCGAGAAGCTCTGACCGTCATAGTACAGTTTGACGCTGTCTTGACGGCAGAGGGTAGCCTCCATCAAAACCTAGGTGCGCGTAGTTTGCAGAGTGCGCTAGCGGTGTAGCTGAAAAATATGGCATGCATTCGCGCACAAGTTGGTATCGTTTGATAGTGTGTCCATTTATCTATCTAGAATGCACATTACTTCTAACTTTTTAACGTAGGATAAAGACGGGTTGAACTCTAAAAAGACGACGTAATATCAACAACCCGATCAACGGTCAGTTGATACCACGTCGTAATCTAGAGTCCAATCCGTCTTTATCCTATGTTAAAAAGTTAGAAATAAGTGAATTTTCGATAGATAAATGGACACTCTATCAAACGATACCAACTTGACACTTGTGCGCGAATGCAGGCCATATGTTTCAGCTGTACACCGTTCACAGGGGAGAACCGCATGAGGGTGACTGCAGTTACTCGCATCCAATGTGGCGTAGGTCTCAAATTGTCGATGTGAGTTTTCATGTTTATTTGTATATGTCCATTTACGGGAGCTGCAAGATAACATATAAACTATACGTTTTTGAATCGTACAGTTTTCGAAAAAAAAACGCATTTGAATGAGATATCAAGCAATGAAAATCGCGTATGGTGCGGGTAACTGGAAGTGTCAATATATCGTGAGGATGCGGGTAAGATGAGGGTTAGATTCACAATGCCGTTAAATACACAAATATGTCTACATTTAAAATAAAATTAAGCAATGTAGTATTGCTGTAACCTACCTGTGACGTTCCTCAATGGACTCAAAGATCGATATTTACCAAGTGTAACCGTTAACTGAGAATGAGTGAGAACTATTTGCGTGTGAATAGTTGGTCTGCAGATACCAACATCCGAGGTGAAACTGAGTGCTCAGTTACTAGCATCATTGTTTTGCAGTTACCCGCATCACACGTCATTTTCAATGCTCGATATATCATTTTTAAATGTTTATTTAAAAAACTGTACTATTCAAAAACGCATAGTTTATAAATATCTTGCAGGTTCCGTAAATGGAAATATAAAAAATACTCGTTAAACATGAAAACTCACATCGACAATTTGAGCCCTACGCCACATTGGATGAGGGTAACCTGCAGTTACCCTCATGCGGTTCTCCCCTGTGACCGCTGGCGCACTCAGAAAACTGCGCGCCCCTAGGTTTTGATGGAGGCTACCCTCTGTCGTCAAGACAGAGTCAAGCTGTACTATGACTATCAGAGTTTCTCGGCCTAGAAAATATATACATTGAAAACTGCATGTAGATTTACCATGTGAACAATGCCAAACTATGAATATTACAATAACAGTAAGTTCATCATCGCAAGTAATTTACATATATGTAGCATTCGTCTTTCATTGTGATTATGAAACTGGAATACTATAAATATGTTTAATTATGTTTAAATTATTATTTTTTCTCATGTGTTATACGTCAAGTACATGTGTCACACGAGTAACGTATCGACAACTATTCAATATAATAATAATGACAGTATGTAACTAAATTAGCAAGAGCACATTTTCACCAATGTGTATCATTTTATAACTTTAAACCCGTACCCTGCTAGATTAATAAACAAAATTATTACATGTGTCTCTATAGTCGTAGTAATTAACCCTGTCCATGCTGCAGGCAACTGGAGATGACTTAAAGAGCTCCTTTGCCTAATCACAGGCACTTGAATCGGGCCATTATATTTTTTAATATATATCTATATTTTTTTAATATTTTTTTTCTCAAAGTACTTTTATTTAAAATATATTCTGTAAAAATAAATAATCAAAAAATTCAAAAAATCAAAAAAAATCAAAAACCGCCATCGACGGCATATATTATATTTTTTTTTTTTTATTTTTATTTTTTTTTTATTATTTGTATAATGGCCCGATTCAAGCGCCTGTGGCCTACTCCAGCAGGGAGAGGGTTAAGGTATCTCTGGCACCGAGATTGCGAAATGAGTTTGAGTACGATTTCATGCTCCTCAAAGTTTTAGTAACAAATTCCAATGTAGACTATGAGCTTGAGCCTGTGATGTACACTAATGGGTTTCGTAATCTCGTAGCCATTTTTGTTGTTGTTTTTAGAAAAATAGCGTTACCAGCTGGTTACGGTAGCTTACATTAGTAAATGTTTAGGATTGTTTTTAATTCTTTAATTTCTTCTTGCTATGCTATGTAGATATACATGTAGATGTAATTTAGCAAATACTTTAATATCCTCAAGTTCGCAATGTCACAGGGGAGAACCGCACACAATATGCCGTAGGGCTCAAATTAAGAGATGTTGTCGATGTTAGTTTCCATGTTTAACGAGTATTTTTTAGATGTCCATTTACGGAAACTGCAAGATATTTATAAAATAGGCGTTTTTGAATCGTACAGTTTTTGAAATAAGAATTTTGGAATGAGATATCGAGCAAATACCATTTACAACCAATCCATCTACTAGTATGCTGTACTGACTTGGCGGCAAATTCAAATAATTTAGTGATTTATAACCTGTAATGAAAACCTTAACATATAGTATGACTGAATGGGCTGAATAGTCTGAACATACCTCCGCCTTCCAGCCTGTTTTCTGCGAATTATGTTCTTTATGACTGAATGAATTAATAACTACAGCAATAACATGAAGGAATGGACAGAATGGGCTGATCATACCTCCTCATTCAAGCCTGTTTTCTGTGAAATATGTTCTTTATGACTAAAGGATTTTGTATGTAATTAGGGGTTTTACGTCCGCGTCCGCGACTAAAGGAATGACTCGAGTACAGGAATGGCATGAAGGAATGGACAGACTGGGCTGATCATACCTCCTCCTTCAAGCCTGTTTTCTGTGACAATATGTTCTTTATGACTAAAGCAATGAATTGACTAAAGGAATGACTTGAAGGAATGGACTGAACATACCTCCTCCTTCAAGCCTGTTTTCTGCGGAAATATGTTCCTTATTAAAGGAATGAATTGACTAAAGGAATGACATGAAGGAATGGGCTGAAACAGAGGTGCTTCAAGCCTGTTTTCTGCGAAAATATGTACTTTCTGACTAAAGGAATGAATCGAGTACAGGAATGGCATGAAGGAATGGACAGAATGGGCTGAACATACCTCCGCCTTCCAGCCTGTTTTCTGCGAATTATGTTCTTTATGACTGAAGGAATTAATAACTACAGGAATAACATGAAGGAATGGACAGAATGGGCTGAACATACCTGCTCCTTCAAGCCTGTTTTCTGTGACAATATGTTCTCTATGACTAAAGGAATGAATTGACTAAAGGAATGGCACGAAGGAATGGACTGAACATACCTCCTGTTGCATGCCCGGTTCCAGCGAAAATGCATAACGCAGCAATGAGTTCCAAGCTTCTGTCCCACATCTCACTGATTTCTATGTTGGTTGTTTCTTCTCTCAGCAGACGACAAAGTGCACATGCATCAGTACAGTTTCGATTTATATATGTGTGCATGCACGGTGCGTGTCTGATCTCATTGGATGCGAGTCACGTGACATTGATGGAGGATAGCGATTGGTTAGATAAGGACATGCTTATCACGTGATGGAGGAGAGCGATTGGTTAGATAAGGACATGCTTATCACGTGATATTGATGGAGGAGAGCGATTGGTTAGATAAGGGAATGATTATCACAAGAATACGTGAATGTATGCCCGTGCATGTTTTTATATGATTATGATGAAATGCAAAATGATGAAATTGCATGTTAGGAACACAACAATCAAAAGCACACAAAAGAAATACTACGTCTAACAGCAATACACAGAGAGAGAACTGTTGGTATGGTCCATCAATGAGTCACGCGCCGCCATTGCAGAAACGTTTGTCTGCACCCGCGTTTGCATATTACCACTTAGCATACAAATATCCAAATAAATAATTAATATTTGGTAAGATCTCCGTACGAACACAGCCTCCTATTTATATGACTACGTCCTATGACTACGGTGTTCCGCGATGACTACGTGAATTGTATCAATCGTATGGTGGCCATCTTGGATTTGGCGGCCATATTGGACAGGTTTTGGTGGACTCATATCGATAATCGCTTGTACTCCTTTGAAGAAGATTTGTGCCAGGTGTTATGCTCTTAACCCCAAAGTATACAATTTAATCACTAAACTGTTCCACTAAACGTTCAGTATATTACCTACATACCTCTGATTTGGGGAAATGAGGACAGTGTACCCCATGTTATGTTCATGTTGCAAATACATAACTTTGCATTTGAACAGACACATCATTCTCTTACCGGAATCTATTTTAACCTTTCTGATGAAACATGAATTACAAAATATGGAGGTGAGGATTTTGGGTTAACTTTTGGGGATTTATGATTATTTTGGCCGAATTCTTTTGTTTTACCATTTGAAAGGACATTTTACGCTGATTATTTTGTGGCTAGGTTGACGCCAAAACTAAAAACGCACTTTGTAAACAAAGTTTAAACTTTCGGCTGCCATCTTTGATTTGACCTCAAATGAGTACTTTCGCAGGGTCAAATCATTTTGCTTCGTTCAGATTCTTAAACAGCAGCCATATTTGCATCATAAAATGCCAAGAAACTTAACTGACCGTGCCGTGCAGGGTTATTTTGATTTATGGCCCTTGGCTCCCGGACTAACGTTGATTTCCTTTACTAAAACAACATGTGCCTCAATATGACATTCTATAAACATTTCATATACTTAGTAGTAAGAGTGGGCCTCAGGGGTAGTGTATGTAATGCTTAGGTCCCACTGTGGCGATTTTGGGCGACACACACTAATACGAACAGGCATTCGTTGCGCATCGTGCATCATCGTATTGATTCGAATTATTGATTTTAATTCCCCATAATCCACAGATCATATCTATATACTATCAAAAAAGCTAAACAATTTTTGTTCTACTATTGTGATACCATTAATATAGGTAATAGATAATATTATATTGTACATGTTTATGCATAAAATAACAATACCAATGTACCATCTGTGTGTTGTACAACCTATATTGTTGACACCGTACGTATTATACTTCCAACGTATTACTTCCAACCATATGTATGTACACATTTAAGGATATGTGTCTACTGCGCAATACAAATCTTCACTATTATTATTGTTATTATTGATGTTGTCGCTATTATTATTATCATCATCATTATCATCATCATATATGATTATGATTATGATATTGATTATTATTATTATTATTATTATTATTATTATTATTTTATATTATTAGTATTATTATTATTATTATTATTATTATCTTTAATGTACACATTTAAGGATATGTGTCTACTGCGCAATACAAATCTTCACTATTATTATTGTTATTATTGATGTTGTCG
>JAVCKZ010108295.1:0-10460 GCA_034780755.1 Lepetodrilus elevatus
AGAGTGTTCTGGGGCCAGCCTCAAAACACTCTAGAGTGTTCTGGGGCTAGCCCCAAAACACTCTAGAGTGTTCTTTCAGGGGGAGTGTTTTGGGGCTGCTACACCGGCATTACTAAACACAGAAAGCTTTATTTCCAAACAAAAACACTCATCAAAATACACAAATATCCTACTCTATAAAGAAAAACATCTTCAAATTCCTTAATTTGTAAAGAAAACCATTTGCTTTCTGATGAAACATGTCCTCAGAGATAAGACGTAATTAAAAACTGATAATTTCTGGCTGTTTTATTGGGAACTATGCTGTACAGTTACAAAAGTAATTGTGTTTTAATACGTTTTAAATGACCTAACAAGTTCTCTGTCCCGTGCATGTAGTTTCCTGTCCCATGCACATGATGTATTGGCACATTCGAGCTAGCCACTATGTTTAGTAAGAGTTACATCCACACTTTCCGAGGTGTATCGTCAAAATCACTACAGTTTTTGTCGTGGGGCGGTAGCCGAGGAGGCATCGCGACAAAAACTGTTGGGATATTGACCGATACACCGAGGAAAGTGTGGATGTAACTGTCTTATACCCCTCTTCCTGTCGAGTACTACATGAAATACAATTTAAATGTAAAATATATGTAATTTCTACGAATGGTCTTATCTTCAGCCAGCTACTAGTATTTGGTCTCGTGGTAGCGATCGTGGAATCATGATTTGTTTTATAGTTTATTGATCACCAGACTGGTTCGATCCCAGGTTCAGGCACAACTCGATAAAGTGTAATTGTATTTCAGATATTCGTACCCTTTCTCCGAAATGAAAAAAATAATACTTTGACAAAGTGTGGGTTCATTTCTGATATTAGTACACTTTCTCTGAGAAAGTGTACATATATCCGGATATACACAAAAATCAACATGGCAACAAAACCGGAAGAGGGGTATAATGAAGATAATTAATGTGATGCAATAGGCTTGGTAGATTGTGGGAACTAATATGCACTGATGTATATTGTTATTAATAAATTAATGTTGATAATATGAAACTTTTAACATTTTGATAAGATACGTGTCCTTGGTGCTTGGGCACACCATAAGTACTTGAACTGATTTGGCGAAATAATAGACCTTGAATTGAACCTGTGATCTGTATGTGTTGTCGTGAAGTATATTTCAATCGAAATTAATTGACCAACTGTTTGTAACAGGTGTTCACAAATACAAATGTTACCTTCACTGAACTTCTCTGTTTCGAACCGTCATTAAACGTCATCCTGCCACGAAGTTCATGAACATGAATTATAAAATATTATGCTTAACACCCAACATGTGAGTATGCATTATGCACCTTGGTCTGCGGTCAAGTACTTCGTAAAACTGAAATGCCATTTTTAATCCGGCAGTAGATATAACATAATACTAAGGAATACATTTAAACATTTGTATAAGAAGAGAAAAACTATTGAAATGTATTAATAAACTATTTGTCAACACTTATGAATAAATTGATAGCTACTAATATTATTCCATTTGCATACGTGACACTATCTTCAGTCCTAAGCAATAACCATACCCGTTCTATGTGTTTCTAGGTGGAATTTGACTGTATTTGAAATATTAAGGAATTGAAAATAACGCAGAGCAACGCTAGGAAATTTCCCATGCACTTACACTAGAGTAATGCATTATGTGATAGTAAGTGATGGTACATAAACAAGTCAAGGTGATTGTACTATGCAAGTATAGCTAATATTTAGTACAACACGTCAATTACCAATGTATGGAAACATTGACAAAGCTGAAAGGATTGGTGCAGCCATGCGGAACCCTATAATTAAATACAGAATTCAATATGCTTTGAAGACGTACGCATGTACAACAGCGAACTATTTTATTTGTGGTAATAATGTACAATGCATATGATCTATTCCCACAGATCGAACGATGATAAAAGCAGATCCAATAAACAGAAACAAAATAACAACTTGAAACCTAATCTGAGAAATCTTACGATGATGAAATTTCTGTTCCCATTGTTAGTATATTAAGTACAACTGGCACGGCTGTTTTAATATGAATGCGATCAAGTTGAATACTAATGCGGACTATCCGCTGTCTTATTGTTCAGCTGTTACCATAAATGTTCCTTCAGAATTGAGTAAATATACGCTACACGTTGATCGATCATGGGATTGTCCGGTTGATGGGCCGGATCAGTACAGACCATCTGGTTCCATATATTAGAAAAGTGGTCCGTAAAGGCCCACTGATTTATTATATATTTTACAGTCAATGTCTAAAATCAGGCAATATGTAAAATGCCTGAAATGTTCAGTGAATTTTCATTCACAGAATCAATTTCTTTAATGCCTGAAATGAAAGACTGACTGCATTTATTTCGCACATCTTATAGCTACAGTTCTGCAGCTAGTAGACTCCCTACGCGTCCAAGTAAGTCTGCGTCGACGTTCACTAATATATAACCAGCGAGTTTGATGAAAGAACATGAAGATTGTTTATAGATATTCACACATAATTGCATACATTTGTATATGTTTTCACACATAATTGTGTGAATACATATAAACATGACATTGTATGCATTATTTTAATTTTCTTTTCTCAAACTCAATCTGTCAAATAAATTCAGTCGGTTTTTCGTTTCAGGCATTTATGAAATTAAATCTGTCAATGAAAATTCACTGAACATTTCAGGCATTTTACACATTGCCTGATTTTAGACATTGACTGTAACATATATACAATAAATAAGATAAATAAGTTACTTTTATCATCTCGTAGGATAACATTGATATCATAAGACATTCGGTAGAGATTCTCTATATAACAACAGTGGAATGAGTTCTTTCAAATTACGTATGAAAATGATGGTGCATCTAAAAAATGTATAAAAGTAGGATTCAGACATGTCCGTGAGCGAGTTGCTGTAAAGGCATACTATGACATATTATTGTTTTGGACTAGTTCTTAGCTACAACTGCAATGTAAATTTACTTGACATACATAAAATCATGTTTGTACTTCCAAAAATCGTTCCACCGCTGTATGATAGACACAATTTCACTGCAACACAAATATACTATGAACCGAGTGTGTATTAACCAGCGGTCGTCAATCTGAATGTGGTCATATTTCTTTGTACTTACTTATATTCATGCAAAGGGAAATAACTCAAAGTGGTACGACTACATTTTCTAAGAATTTAAAGTGAAACGACCAGATTGTCTTAGATTTCAAAGTGAAACGATTAGATTTTCGAATTGCTTCATAGATCAATCACCAACTACAATCATCAATTACAACAACAACAGCAACAACAACAACAACGACGACGACATCAACACCTACAAAAACAACTCAATAAAAACTGAAGAAACTATCAAATCATGTCAACTGCAAAGTTATAAGAAAGCCCACTCAATTATAAGACGTGTTGGATATGTTTGAGTGCCAGTTTATTACACCTAGCATTACGCCTGTCTTTTGTTCTGAGTCATGAACACTGTCTTGTTCACAGTCACATATAAACAACACGTGTCTGCGTGGGATTCACCAATCGACAACACTCAGGTAATATAAGCTCTGACCATGTAGAAGATTCCAGGTGTCCACATCTTACAATATAGTACGTAGAAATAGGGATGGACATTTCACACATTGATATATTCAAGAATATTATGGTGGATCCTTGCTGTAGTTAAGATTGTGCTTGCTTGTGACACTGATTCCTAATTTCTGAGTGTATGTTTACTGTCAGCAGGAAAATCATGAGAGGATTTTCTGTTCTACTTCTGTCTGGCCTTATTGGCCTGGCGTGCTCGACAACAATCGTCAAACGAGGTAAATACTAACATCATACTATACTATTTATGTTCCAATTCATAACACACATTTTCTCGTGGCTTTCAAATGTGAAAGACATAATCATACATCAGGGGTACGTTCAAAGATACAACGGCTTGTGAGCGGCTTACTAAACAAGTTACTGTCTCAAGCGTTGTATGAACCGTACACGGGACAAGGAACCAGTTTTGTTTAGCGATTTACTCAGCCGTGTGCTGATTGAATGCACCCTTTACGTCGTATATATCGGGTGGCCAAAAATAAACGTCCCGAACTTTAAGGGTTAATATATTTGTAACTAACCATGATATTACCAGGAAACTACACACAGGTGACGAATATGATGTTATGAACATATTCAGAAAGTTTCAAGTCCCTGTTAGGTCGAGTAATTAAAAACAGAAGTCCAAAAAGCCACATAGTTACCTTGAATGTGGGTTAATAACTAACCATTAATATTACTTACTAAGAAACTTAACACAATTGACACATATGATGTTCATAACATATTCTGAAGCTTTCAAGTACCTATGTCGCATACATTTTCTTAATTGGGTAAGTAAAAACAGAAGTGAAAAAACTGCAATGGCAGAGTAGACAAAGCTGCATAGTTACTTTGAATTTATTGAAATAAGTTATAAATATGGCCTCGATCTACTTAAAAATAATCTGCTCAAGTTGTTGTTTTCAACTTGAAATAATATTCCTGAACTCTCTAAGAGGTATTTCCCCCTAGCAATGTATCATTTTGAGTTCACGTTCATCGTATACTTTCTTTGACAATGAATTCCAAATGGAATAATACATTGCGTGAAGATCTGGACTTTGGGGTGGCTACTTGTCTTTCTTCATGAACTTTTCCACAGACTGATTCAATTAGGCTTGCATAGGTCTACTACTATGAGAAGTTATACCATGCTGTTGGAAATTAAACACAATTGCCATCAGGGTAGAGACGATGGCAATCGGGCAAGACATTGATTTAATAACTTGTTCTGCCATTGCAGTTTTTGACTTTTGTTTTGAAATATCCGACTACAGATAAAGTACCGTTATGCGACATAGGACTTGACACTTTCCGAATATGTTAATGACATCATATTTGTCATTTGTGTTTCACAGTAATATAGCTGGTTATTTCAAATGTATTAAACCTTAAAGTTCGGGACGTTTTCGTTTGGCCACCCAATATAACATGTATGTATGTGCAAAATGGAACAAAATAAAAATAATTTTAAAGAAATTAAAAAATAACATCATAATGATCATTCCAGTGTAACGATGGAAAGATAAACACTGTAAAAAGGCCTAAACGAGGGGTGGCTCAATAAAGAACCATATCCAATATACAGCCCCTTCCCCTACATAGAATTTACGATAGAGTTTCTTCGATTACTGCATAGCGCAATCTATTAGCATGTTTGGCTTCCGATTGTTGATTGAAAGTTTAGAGTTCGATCCTGACTAATGTCAAAATATTGTATTATCAATTTGTCACTGTAGTATATCGACTTATTATTATTATTTTTAAAACTAAGATAAACAAGCAGGTCTTACTTGTGAAGTAAGACCTTGTACTTGTGAAAGTAAGACCTTGTACTTGTGAAGTAAGACCTTGTACTTGTGAAGTAAGATTTCCTCAGAGGGTTTACTTCATGAGTAACACCTGTGGAAGTACGACCTGACAGGGGCGGATCCAGCAATTTAGGAACAGGGGGTTCACGATTAAAAGCAAATTTCGCAGGGGCAAATCTAATTATAGTGTTCTTTATTACTGGAATATGCTTATTTGAAATAGGTTTGAATAAGCGCATGACGATGGCCCCTTGTTACCTATTTTATTAGTTATCTACTGGTTCCGACGGGTGTACGCCATGTATCAGAATTGTTATAAATATATACATAATGAAATATCCTGTTATCAGCTGGTTATCTACACAACATACATTCTACTTTTTAGCACACTTGCCTAGCAGGGTATGGGTGCATGCTCCCCACAAAATCTAAATGCTTGTCCAAGAGACTCTCTTGGACAAGCATGTTCTGTTAAGGAAACACATATCAAGCCACAACAAAGGCTACTGAGTGTCTTTCACCAGTCTATGTTTTTGACGAGTAACCTGGTCATAAGCAGAGCTGACTATTGCAGTCAGGGCTTTCAGTATCAGTATGTTGGTGTTCTGATTGGCGTCACTACTGTTATCGTAGGCCTTTACTACGTGGATGTTTCCCAAGGAGGTGCCAGTTTTATCTTTGGCCTTCACGACTGCATCATGGACCGCTTATTGGATAGCGGAGCCACGTGATCTGAAACCAGGACGTGACGTCACGGATTTGGGCCCACAACACGGATAATGAACGGCCATGTTTTGGCGATGAAAGACGAAGATTTGAAACACAAACTTCTCGGGACGATAACATGGATGGATACGTACATCTGTTAGCATGATGCGTACACTGGAACTAACAAATCATCCAAGAACACATTACTATATGGTGAGCGAGTCGATTTCGTGCGCGTTTTCGTTCAATTAATGTTTGTTTCTTCCTCTCCCGCGAAGGAGAGCGGAAATACTAGATCTTATTAGGGCTTGCCCTCTAGCGTTAAACAGCCATACATATATAAAAAGTCACATATTATGGCCAGTTACACGCTAGAGGATTCTCGAGCTAAGGAGCGACGTTCGAAAGAAGGAACAGTATGCTGAATTTGCACGTGCGGTTACGTGAAGAAGAGCATCAGCACGTGCAAATTGAGCCTTTTTAACCATTCCTTCTTTCGCACGTCGTCCCTCTGCATAAAATAATACTTACTCAAAATATTTGGTGATCGTTATATAAACAGATTTGTTATAACTGGTGCAATATTTAATTAATTAAATTAATTAATTATATATTTTGGTTAGGTCAAATGAAATAAGAAAATGGAGTTTTATTTACCTAGATAATCAAATGAAATAAGAATATGGAGTTTTATTTACCCAGATAATCTAAGAAATAGGGGGGGGGGGGCAATCGCTTCGGGAACATGGTCCCAGAAACCTAGACCAGACCCCGAGATTACGAAACTGTTTTTGTGTACGATTTTATTCTCAACTCATAGAATAGTTTTGTTCACAAATTCCCGTATTTAACATTTGAGTTTGAGCACGAATTCGTACTCAAAAGGTTTCCTAGGACTCGGACACCCATTTCATGAAGCACACGCAAATAGGAAGATCAAAATAATATATATATATATATACTAGTATTATCCCCGAAGAAAGATTATGTTTCTAATGTAAATAAATGTTATTGAAAATGAAAGATGCGTCCTGCTAGTATAACGACCTGAATAATATACATGACCTAGTCACGAAATGTTCAGATGAAAGGGAAGATTTTCAGAAAATTCATTTTAAGAAATGGCAATGTTTGTGCTTTTACTTTTAGTGCCAACATCTGCTACACTATTTTAAAGCTTAGAACAGTCATGTTATATGTATTATGTGTATATGTATTATGTGTATGTGTTTTATGCTAATGTCCACAGTTAGGTGGGCATTGTACATGTCTGTGTTAAAATTGATCTTTAATATTACTGTCTCTCACAACTTTATTATGAATGGCTGTACATGTGTACACCCTTTATTATGTGTCTTTTATATTTTTATATATACGTGCAATTTAAAGGTGAGACGTAAAAATAAATGTCTGTCCGTATCAAAAGTGTGTGTGTGTGTGTGTGTGTGTGTGTGTGTATGTATACATGTCATATGTGTATGTGTGTGTGTATGTATACATGTCATATGTGTATGTGTGTGAGAGAGAGATAAAGGGAAAGACACACACATACACACACACACACACACACACACACACACACACCAATAACTGCATCAGACAGACAGACACAGTCGGAGATGGTGGACGTCTTAAAGCTACCCTCTCACGGATAGTTAGCCATTTTGTAAATTCTGTCTAAATAAAATATGTATATTAAATGTATACTTTGTTTGATCGTTTACGTTCAAGGTACAGAATTGAGTCAATCTAAATCTCAACTGAGATTAATTTCAAACTCAAGTTTGTTTCGAGAAATCTGGTCCAGATCAGTGTGGAATCCATATTCATACAATCGTGGTATATACAGGACAAACAACAGAAGAAACCATTCTTAGAAAATGTTATTTTAATTATGAAAATAAGATAAATTAAATATAGTACAGTACTGTAGGTGTAAATACGGTAATAATCTGAATACAGTTATGAGATCTCAAAAGACAACAAAAGACAATATCAAAGGATAAATACAGAAACATAAGAAATATATCACAATTATTAATAATTAAAAAATAGCACATGAGGTAGCCTAGTAGAATTGAATAGGCTTTGTAAAAGCCTCACAAAAGAATCTGAATATACAAATTCGTTATTTTGGGAAATATGCAAGTGTAAATATGTGTGTAGCCTACGTGTGTGTGCATGCGCTGGTGTATGTCTGCTTCAAGGGCTTTCCATGGATACATCATTGCACTTGTCTTCATCGCAGAAACACCAAGTCTCGTCCCGGATCTCGTGACATCCAGAACGAGGCAGAGGACGAGCTTCCGGCATATAACGGCCTTCTGCACAGCCGCGGTATATCACTAGATCATAAAATAAACCTTAATTAGGAAAATGACGATCACAAAAGAAGACATCGAATGCAAATATAGTGGACAAAAGCCTACGTTATTGTGATTCGGAAATATTTATAAGATATAAGTAAAATAATCTTGAAAGCGGCTTATATTAGTGCTGACTGTACATATATTGTTACTACTAGTCTACTACTACTATTATTATTATTATGTTCAATCTAATTAAAATTAGATACGAAATATCGCTCCAAATATATACGTTGAGCTCAAACGTAGTGTTGTACGTTATTAGTCGACTCGTATTAGTCAAATATAGGACTACTACAGTAACATTTATTACCACGATACAGACATATTTATACTGACCTCCTTTGTTCCATTTGTCGGTCTTACTGAAGCACCTGTCCTTGCACTGTGTAATGGCTACTTTCCGCTTGGCAAGCTGACCGTTCACTGGGCAGTCTGGATTTGTCCATGACCCGCCACCGCTGTGGCAGTCGTAGCAGCCGATTGATGTCTTCGTCCTCGGACATTTAAACACCCTCTTGATGTCCGCCGTTAAACTCTTAACAATAGCTTCTACTACTTGAACGGCCGCCTGGTCGCAATGCCTAGCGATTCCTTCAGTTAGGTCGGAAGTCATTCGTTGTATAATGCTGAAAAGACGGAAAGATTACGACACATGTTATAAATAAAAGGACACGTACACACATGGTCGAGAGATGTTTCGTAGCAATTCTTTCGATTTTTAATGCTTTTTGATATTTTTGTTTTTAATTGCTACTTTTCAAAAAGTGTCCAAAATCATTAAAAATCGAAAAGATTGCTACGAAAGTCTTTGACAAGGACTAGTGTAATTTTACCTATGGCTGTTTTGTTTGTATATTATTGGTCATATGTCAATATACATATATACAACTATATTTGCAAGAATTCGCGCTTTCATGTATGAATTGCCACGCAAGACGGAAGACGGAATACTATACTTAGGTAAAGCGATTCAAGTATAATGTACGTCCGGGTATGTTGAGAAATACAGCCATTAGGCTAGGCCTTATACGTGCAAAGTAATACTTAATTTTAGCCAGGTCAGTTCTTTAACTCACCTGCAATAGTCTTCATGTCTGTCCACATTTGTGAGCAGTAGATGTAGTCCAGTCTTCAACACGACCTTCACTTCCGGTTTATTCCAACAGTCCGTATTCTCTACAATACCTGGATATTAGAAGAAGCCGTGATTATACGAGGTTATCCGAGATTATAGAACGTAGCGACTGTCCAAATATCTGAGCGTCAGTTTCGTATCTGATTTAAATACGATTTACTTTTGGATGTTTTTTCCTTTGGAATTGCTTCGATAACGTGCTTGATAGTCCTCTGATAATGGATGCTGGTAAATCGAACATTTCATCCATACTTTAACAAGGGACCATGTAAATCATCGAATACATAGATACTATGTATATACAGAGAGAGAGAGAGAGAGAGAGAGAGAGAGAGAGAGAGAGACAGAGAGACAGACAGACAGACAGACAGACAGCAGTAGTCCAAACCTGTGTATCCATCCCCGCAAGCATATTCAAATAACGGTATCCGTTTGAAGGTGTTCCGAATAGGACAAATCTCTCTCTGGGTGGCGATACAATCGCGATAATCTCTGTATGATCTAAAAAGAAAATGTGAAACTGCATGAAATCGAGACATGTTTGGCATGAAATCTAGAAATGCATTGATATCCCTATTTCGTAGATTATTTCGGTAAATAGGCCTACTTCATGGAATGACAACAATAATAACTCCAATCGCCCTAACCAAAATAAACACAACAAAACATTGGGTATTCTTTCATGAAGCTCCAGTATCCACTATAAAGGGAACATTCCGCTATTTATCTCGAAGCTCTATTAGCCGCTAAGGGACCATAGCACTCTCTTTGCCGATAGCTAATACATTGCTAAGAGAGTGCTATGGTCCCTTAGCG
>JAVCKZ010108306.1:0-10460 GCA_034780755.1 Lepetodrilus elevatus
AGAAAAAGCGTTATTAACCGTATGTGTGATAACAATATATTACGAACCGGGATATGCTTGCCCGTATGGGTAAGAAACGCTAGTACAACATGTCTAGATACTTTCCACTGTAAAGGAAAAATGTATAAGTCGATAAGGTTAGAGTTCTTAAAAATAAACATTTCCAACAAACCACGTAGGCATGAAGACATTAAAAATGTATCCATATTTCGAAATACATACAGTATTCACTATTCGTTATGTGATAGTGTATAATGAACCTCTATGGCGTACCTGTATATAGAAACCTCACTCCTTGTATATATTGATCACACTTCTGCAGAGAAACGGAATAAATATTATTAGCTCGCAGATAAAACTTTTTAAAGAATACATGCACAGTGATTACCTCCCCTGACACCTAACCCTGGCGGAAGTTCAGTAAGCAATGGTCGTGCCTTTCCTAGTTTGAGAATGAGACTGTTCGATAGCTGCAAATAGAATCGACAACTGAGGCCTGTTCAGAAGGGCGAGTTTACGCGAGTTATCGCGTGACGTCACATGAAGGATGAAGGTTTCCAAGGCGATTTCACGCGTGTACTCCTGAACAGGCCCTCCTGAACAGGCCTCTGGTTGGTTGGTTGGTTGATTTGGGGGTTTAAAGCCACTTTCAAGATGTTTTCACTCACGTCATGATTTGCATGAATTTGTGAAACAGGATCACTGCGGATCCTAGGATTATAACCCGAGTTAATATTGGATTGTTAGTCCAACGCTCTACCGAACGATCCAACGGGTTAACCCCTCTGGCCGAGACCAGAAGGAGCATCTTAAGTATATCACACCCGGCTACTGCGTATTTTGGTATAGAAACGACAGAGCAATAGAAGACTCGTTCTTACCTCCAGGATGAACAATTTGTTGAGTCTGGCACACACGATGTCACAGAATTGGACCACGTCTTTTTCATCCGACAATAGTGTCTTTGCCAATTCTGTAAATTTCTTTGCCGCATGTTCATCAAAACTACCATCTTCAACATTCTCGACTGCATGTCGGACAAGACCCTCAATTTGGTTCTGAATAATATGTATACCAAATATATATGTACGTACCCAAAGAGTATACTGATCAAAATGGCTGCTTATTTGTATAGGTAATGTTAATGAATTGTTAGACCATAAAATGTGGGTATTTACAGCTTCTATGAGCCTTGGCGGCCATTGAAAACAGCGGAAATGCACAGTGCAACCCAACGTTTTTCTTGGTACATGTAAAATGTCAACGATGGCGGTCCCCTAAACAAAATGATACCACTCATGGGGGTTATGGGAATAGGCCTGGGGTGTATGGCGGGCTTTTACAATGCTGAATATAAATCAAAGTTTATAACGCGTAAATATACATAATCACACTCACACACGCCACAATGTAGGAATACCTAATAGTTTATATATTAAGAGTATTACCAAGGAAGGTTTCCTTTACAAGCGTCAGGTTTCCTTTACAAGCGTCAGGTTTCCTTTACAAGCTAGATATATGGCATAAAATGTTATTATTCAAAGTCCTGTGAATAGAGTGCCCTCCTCGCTATCTGGAAATTTACACTTATTAGCCCGTTGCACGATGCTCTTGTAGTGCTACAATAGTTGTAACTGGGCTCCTGCCACAATAGAAAGCATTGACATTACAATAGTTGTAGCCTACAACTACAAGAGTGTCGTGCAACGCGCACCTGGATATGCTGGATTTCTGGTTGATTAGAATCTCATGAGTTGAGTTTGTATATTGAAATAGATGACAAAAGCCAGCTGTTTGATTATTTATTTTTGTTGACTCCTCCAGGACTATTCAAGTTAGTGGCATTAATCAATAACTGTCATGTGGTTATCCCTGTCATACAATTATCATTTGATACCTCGGTCACCAGTCATATGGATCGCCATCATCGTCATCATCTGGTATTCATCCCACCAAGGCAATTAACGGATTCTACACAACTTTTAATTACTTTTGTTTGTTTGTTTAAATACTTGTTTTTATTCAATGTCTTTAATATGTTGATACAGTGCAATCAAACTGAAGACCTTCATAATACAAGTATGTGTTGTGTTGATGTTCATGACTGCCTGTGCAATATGCGCTAGAACCTGCTAGTGGCTGTACTGAGGGCTGCCGGCAGTCCTGTCAACTAGAGCAATGACAGCAGTGTGGGAGAATGCGTATCCTAACTGCAGTGGGAGTCGACATATACCCGGTAGAAGTGTGTCAAATGGAATCAATTTTCCTGGGATCCCGCCGCGACGTAAAACATTAAAATTCAATCAATCAAAACCTGGCCCTGAGATTACGAAACTTTCTGAGCACAAAAACGTACTCAGACTATGACGTCACATGACATTTTATTAACACAATTCTGAGTTGAGCACAGAAACGTACTCAGAAAAGTTTCGTAATTTCGGGGCATGGGATGCTGTGGAGGACAGTTCTGCAATGTCTGTAGTTATCTCCTTTGGTTCATGTGTATCAGCCATTGCTGTCACCTCTTACATGTATGCAGGTACATACTATGTTAAAATAATGTGCTAACACTTTGTCTTGTACTCTCCGAATACCAATTGGAGGAAATAAAGAGCATTCATTCATTCATTCATTCACATAGCAACACCACTGAAATACGTACTCTGGGAAAATACATCATTCTCCCAAACTGCAATTATTTTATTTACAGAAATATATTCTTTTAATATGATGATTGTGTTGATGTTTTCTTGTAATGAAAATAGTTTTATATGATGTTCAGAACTGTCATGTTGACATTGATTGAATGGTTGTAATATTGAAGGATTGTAAATAAACAATCAATACTTTGAAACTTGTAGATGTTATAGCTGTCTTTACAAGTGACTTACGGACGGTTTTCACAAGACTGGCGGTCACCTATTGGCCAACTTGTTGTCATGGAAACAGTAATGCCAGGATGTTAAGAGAAAACAAGTAGAGAATTTACAAACTGTATGGATTTTATTTTCATGTTTTTTAACGAGAACTGTACACATGATTGGAACAACACATGAGATAAACAGACATCACTATATACAGTCAGATGGTCATCAAATAGAAATGCAACAAATACAAGACTTGCATAGCATTGCACATGACTAGAACAGGAAAGAAAACAAATAATACTTCACATTTGCCATCCTCAAAATCGCACCTCCTTTAAATACACCATCTGAACACCATCTGAACACTTCAACACGGTATCTAAAGGTGGACATACATACAGGGTACATACATAATGGGGAAAATAAATGCTGTTGAAAACAAAATAGTATCAGGAAGTTCAAAGACAAAGGACGTAACTGTTGCGACTATAACAGTCTTCGTGTAATTGTCCCCGATCTTCACTGACAACCTGAACAATCTATAGACCATGAATTCCTAAGATTTGTTAAACTGTTCGTGCAATTAGAAGAAAATCCTGAGCAAATATATTTGGCATTTAATTTGTTGTGGATACAAATATTGTAAACTGACAAAAAATGTAAGTGGAATTCATGGTATTAATTATTAATACTTATGTTGTATATACAGCTATCCAGTTGATTGTTAACGACCTGTATCTAATATTTTAGTAATAGTTTTATAGAAGATGGCAATTACAATAAATAATTGATACATTTTGATTAGGTTACAATAAATACATAATATTCTTACAAAAGAAATATAGAACTATCATATTAATACTATGTGTTAATTCCATTTTATGTTGAATTTGAAAGTCGTTTGCCATCATGCATTAAAACATGAATAAATATGTTCCTAAGTGAACATATTACATTAAATACTGTAAAACTGCTGATGAACAACATTCCTACAATGGAGGTTAGCACACGTTGCATTAAGACATCTCGCAGAATTCATCAGTCGCCCGAGACAGTAAACCTTTCAAGGAACACAAATTTCATAACTGCAGTGCGGTCCCTGACAGAATACAGCATATCTGTACACGGTTCTACATGACAGAATACAGCATATCTGTACATGACAACAAAATACAACCAGTAAATAAATCCTAGTGTTTTTACAAAACTTTAACGATCCATAAAAATGGAGCAGGAAGATTATCTCATAATCACCATCATACGTAGTTTTCTGGTAGAGTGATGTAAATAATTCTATTTATCATCTACCTTACATGTATGTCATAAACAGTGACAACATTCAGAGAATTCAATTAATTTCAAATTAAGATATTTAGTTAAATAAATATCACTAAAGAAATTCATTATTATAATTAATGTATTGATATATATATATTAATTAATAAAATGTCCTATTCTGTCTTAAACAGTGTAAAATTTACATGTACATCTCCACACCACTGGACTAACTCACAAAACAGCACAATTAAAAACAATGCATAAAGACACAAAAATGCTGATTAAAAATGGTCTCGTTTTGTCATCTTGATTAATTACATGTACCCGATTGTCACACATTTTCACCTCAAGATAGCACTTGCCTAGTACACATTAGCACTTGCCTAGTACACATTAGCACTTGCCTGTTACACATTAGCACTTGCTTAGTACACATTAGCACTTAAAGCCACTAATAGGAAGAGTTTACACTAAGACATTATTCATGCAGCTATGGAGTATTCTACTTCCCCTGTAGTAAGGTCAATTTGCCTGCCCTGAATAATACCGCTACATAAACTAGGATTTTAAAGCAAATTTGGATACTGAATTGTTATCACCAAAAAAAATCCTAGTTTAATGTGGTTTTACAAAATGCAAAACCATATACAAATCTTTGGCATATAAAAGTAGATGAGAAATGTTCTAATCTCAATATGAGCATATAGCTTGTTTCAATACAATATTTGACTAAAACAGAATTACTGAAAATAATAATTTGGTTGAAGCTCATGTAAAATGACCATGCAAGGTCTGATGGTCGCTATCCTGATAATACAACACAAAATTAATGTGAATCAAATAACAAAATATAACAAAAGTATGTTGATGAAGAACTGTTTGCCAGGTAAATTATGCAAAAACACAAATCAGTATCATAAATACTAGCAAGAAAAAAATACATCCGGTTGCCTGTAAGCTAAGGGATAGCGCTTATATTCTCAAAGTTCTGACAATACATAATTTTGCATTAAAGACATGAGATTCTGAAAACTTTCACTGAACATTTTAATTGATTTTTTTTTTAAACTGCAAGAAATTGATAATTACGATAAATTGTATATGTACTATGTGTAGCTGAACTCTAGTTACTTTCAGCAGGTAAATGGTTCAGAACATGACATGTGGTTTTGTTTGTAATAAATTTGATTACATACCGTAAACATTGTAAGTACTGGTGGGGATTTGTAAACAAAAGTTACATAGTAAATTGTGGGCCATTTTTATCAGTAAATTTACTAAGTACACAGAACTGTGGAGTATTAGCAATAGATGACAGTGAGTGAGTGAGTGAGTGGATATGGAGTTTAACATTGCTGCGGGAATCTTTCACCCATTTGCGATAAAATAGAAGACAGAACTAAAGTTCTAGCAATAGAAGATAGGACTGTCAAGTACTAGCTATAGAAGATAGGACTGTTGAGTACTAGGTATATTAGACAGAACTGTTGAGTACTAGGTATATTAGACAGATATGTCAGGGATCCACCAATCAAGATGAGGATGAGTTCATACATTCTACAAATATGGCCTCCCACGAGGTAACGTACGTACATCCACAGACAGACATCAACACACACTCTGTAGTAATCAAGGTTTGGCATCGTATTCTACTCCATTCAAGCAAGGCCACCCTCTAGCTATCTATGACAATGACTATGATTGTTTGTGAGGCAGACATGAAAACCGATATGTGTTCAGTTGAATTTTGGAAATACTGCTTTGCAAAATAGGTTTTGGTTTCATAATGTTTAAAATGAAATGATGTGAACAATTTGGTATTCTAGTGGTTATCAAATGAAGTATTTCTTGTTTACCTCCCTTTACAGCAACTGGAAATATTGGAATATTGATCTGATAATTACTTCTAGTCACGTTTCAAATATTACTTTTCTATTTGAAACATATTTCACATTACGTAGAATCTCGTATTCACAGCTAAAACATTGCGAAGGGAGGTAACCCATTAACCAGCAGCACAAATAAGCAACTACGGTACACTGTTCTGTACATCCCGTAACACACGCACGTAGTAATATCACATACAGACACAGGTCGACACAGGGCCATGTCTTCTCGTTACAGGTACCTTTGGTAACACAGGATACCCTGGTATCCTCTCTGTCAGAAATGTCGGGTGTATTCACCCAGTGAAGTCCCACAAACGTTGCGGCAGAACATTCCCCACCACTTGCTAGAAATTACATCTCGTCAAATGGATGCAATTTTATAGGAAAATATATTGAATATCTTCTGCAATGTTGCCCAATTTTGGCACTGTGAATCCTCCTAGCGACTGGTGGTGGTGTTGTAGCTACACAGTCTGTTTCTCCGTCAGACGCAGTGACACCCGGCGAGTCCAGCTCTACATCACTGCCAATAACCACTTCCTTCTGAGAGCAAAGTGATCCGTCTTCCGTAGAAGTCCCATTTTAATGTTGCTAATCCCTGATTTGAACTTTCAAATTTTCATAATGAGGCTCTGTTTGGGTTTTCTGAAATGAAGATCATGCAGCACTAGCTCCGGGGAACACCCAAACAGATCCTCAGCTAATAATCACATCAGTGAAAAGTCTTTGACCAGATTCTATCACATAAATGTTCTGTAGAAAGAATATGAATATATATTCACATTTGACTTAGCTCAGCTGTAAATCTAGTTGTTGCTTAGCAACCCTAGCGACCACATCCGCGATCCTCATTTTGGCTCAAAAATAGAATGTCTTCAATGTAAGGGTTCACTTGTGCCGTTATCACAAATGCTTTCTCAGTAAAAGAGTCAATATCGTCATGGCAATGAGAAGTGAGATGGAGGCTGGAGAACACGTAATAGCGGCGTTCCATTGGCCGAGACTCGGGGCCCGCAATGGCGCCAGGAGAAGTGGTGTTAGAATGAGATACGACATCAGCGTTGGACTTCCTGTACGGATGAGATGCTCCAATCGCTGGGCCTCGCTCGTACACGCCTCCACCTGCACAGAAACACGACAGTCTCAGGCATCACATAATGTAAATCACGAAATTAACGCGTCACTAATTTAATGCGACTTCTAGATTTTAGAGGTAAATGTGACACCAATAAAATGCGAACGGCCATGTCTCCATTCATGTTTGTTCACCAGTCTTACCTTTAATGCGCAGCAATTAAATGCGACAATACGGCAGTCGCATTTTTCGCAGTAATATTCTGCTCGCGTTAATTTCATGATTTACAGTAGCTAGTGAGTGAGAAGGATTATACAGATTAATGTCACTGCAGAAATCATGCAATATCTCCTTATTGCATCTGATTTTCTATATTTACTGTAAACCCTAATAGACAAAATTCCTTACAGCATTACCCATATCTATGCCTATATAGTACGTGTATGGTACGTGTATGGTACATTGACCGTTCAACTGACGCTCCCATCCCAGCAATGAGTTTCAGGTCCGAGTCCTGCTGCGCAGAATATACGGCCCAAAGCCACGGTCAAATACATTAAGCTCTGTCATAGGGATACAATAATTCTGAGGAAAACTCTGAAGAGTAAAGTGTCTATTAAAAGTCGTCCAATGGAAGCTAGCGTACCTGCAACTCTGTGGGTTCCTGGGTTACCGGGGCAACAATGACCACGATCGTGCCCTCGATGTCCAGATATCCGAAGACGTCGCACTCGGCCACCATCAGTTGCTGTGACAACATGTCCAGGACCACGTTGACGTTCATTGGTCCTTCGCCCATTTGCTGTGCTGCGGCGTCGACCAGCCGAGGGTCAAATAGTGCCTGGAGCTCCGCCGCTGAAATATCGGACAACAACGTCTACAACGTACTTCACTTGTACAACTTCTACAACATACTTCACAGCATACACAAATGCTTCTATTAATTAGGAGAATTAAAGTGTTTGTTGTTTTTGCTATTTGAAACATTATAAAAATCAAAATATTGAAAATCATCAGTACTGATATTCTATGGACAAACAACTATTTTTTTAATGAATTATGTACCTATATTACACAACTCTTGGTGATGAAATACTAAAAAGTTGCAACTTCCTAAACTGGACAATAAAATACTTCCATGAAATGGTAGTACAGTAAGGAAACAGAGATGGTTTTGGGCTGCAGAACTCACCACAAATAGGACAGCAGGCACCAGGGGGAGTAACTCCTTTGCAGTGCTTGGGTCGGAGGTCAGGACACTTGACATGTGCGCATGTGTTAGTCCTCCTAGTGGTAGCTGTAAGGAGAAGTGCAGAGTGAGTGAATATGCGGGAATAAGCAATGCAGAGTAGGCGTAAAGTCAGGAATAAAAGTACAATACATACACTTCCGATGATGAGGGTTACAGTTAAACACTGGTTCTGTAACTTCAAAATACACAGTAACCATTTCTCTGAATTAGCTGATTTAATAACTTACTGTGCACTTCCAATTCAATCAGGGCATTCCTAGCCGTCTTCAAGCACTACTATATAGTATATTTAACATTACCCTTAAATTAATAACCTCATAAGATTGCAATAGTTATCTGGATATTTGAATGAAATAAATGTGTATATTAAATAAATAGAACGCGAGCATACCGGTGACGTTTCCGAAGGCGCGGCACTCCCCGCGGTAGTCCATGGTGACTCGGTCTGCCAGCGCCGCGCACTCGCTCGGATATGTCTCGCCGTTATGTCCGCACACCGTCCCCGCCTCCGCACAGTTGGACTGAAACAGTTCATTGATAACTCAGAAACACGGCCATTGCATGGTAATAACTCATCAACAGGATAGTCATTACCTGGCCCCGAGATTACGAAACTTTCTGAGCACAAAAACGTACTCAGACTATGACGTCACATGTTATATTAACACAATTCTGAGTTGAGTATGAAATCGTACTCAGAAAATGTTCGTAATCTCGGGCCCTGTTGATAACTCAGAAAAACAAAATCAGTTATTATGCATGCAAATAACTTAGAGAACAGCAGTGTACTGGCTAGTAAGAGAAGATAGTCGCCTCAATGGAAGACGCGAAGTCTAACTCACCATGCAGTGCCCCCTGTAGGCCAGGCTCTTCTTGTGTGAGTACATGAGACACGCGTTGGTGAACTCCTCACCGTGGGTGTCGCACACCGGGTCGTGGAAGTGGTGGTTGCACGTGCTGAAGTCTCCCTGGGGAACTGACGTACAGCAGGTGGACATTAGTACACACCGCAGGGCAGATGAATGAATCAACTATAGTGCTGTATGTCACAGTAGGAATATTGCACCCATACACGACTCGCAGAAAGAAATCAAATGTGATGGAAGCAACACAGTGAATAGAAAATAAAATGATTAAAATCAATGATAACCATTATTTGAGTTAGTGAGTTATTTGTTACACCGGGAATCTTTCACCCATACGCAACGAACTATCATTTGAAAATTCAGTGATAATTAACATGGAGAATTATTTTTGAATTTATAATTTTTTTCAACCATCAAATATATTTAAATTTAAATTTGTAGGACTGAAGTTATTGAAATATATGAGCTATAAAAATAAATGCTCCTAGCATAATAAACGGAAAACAATTAAATAGAAAAGATGAGAAATTGCGACTCACTGCACTCAAACTGGGGGCAGTCTCTGTGGGTTAGACAGACTTGACGGCGCGGGACACACTGCAGCGCCCCCACACACGGCCGACTGTGACACGGATCTATCTCACTGCACAGCCCCATCTGGAGGTCCTTCTCATGCAGGCCGGAACATCTGCAGAACAACAGAACATCACACCATGAACTTACAGAACATATGTAAAATGACAGAGCATCATGCTATGAACTTTTAGAATACCTGTACAATGCCAGTGAGTGAATATGGAGTTTAACGTTGCTGCGGGAATCTTTCACCCATTTGCGACGAGTACAATGCCAGAACACCACAGCATGAATATACAGAACATACAGAACATGTAGAATGACAGATCATCACACTAGGAACTTACAGAAGACCTGTAGAATAACAGAACGTCATACTCAAAAATATACAGTAAATATACAGAATGAGAGAAATTTATGTCATAAATATACAAAGCATCTACAGAAGAGTCTGTGCTGAACTAAGACCTATAAGTCAGACATGGCACTGTAAATCATTAAATTTACGTGAGCAGAATATTAATGCGAAAAATGTCGCATTTAATTGCTGCGCATTAAAGGTAAGACTGATGAAAAAAACATGAATGGAGACATGGCCGTTCACATTTTATTGGTGTCGCATTTACGTCTAAAATCTAGAGGTTGCATTAAATTAGT
>JAVCKZ010108317.1:0-10460 GCA_034780755.1 Lepetodrilus elevatus
AAAGAGAGTGCTATGGTCCCTTAGCGGCTAAGAGAGCTTCGAGAAACAATACCCAAGAATATAGTGTTGACATTCCCCTATGTGTTTCAGTGTTCAAGCTGCTTGAATCATTGGCTCTGCAGAAAACAGTGAAAATGTCATTTAAATTAAAATATCAATAATTCTGATTAATGTTAAATCGAGATAATTGCGCATAATGTCTTCTTTTTTGTTTAGCTCAATTTATTTTCATTGGTTAAAACTTGTCATTACACGGTTAATGCTGGGTTTCAACCTTGACATCCAATAACAATCTGTCTTTAATGTTAACAACCCGTCTTTATTCTTAACTTTCTGTCCTTTGTGTTTAACTATCTGTCTTTTTCTGTTAACAATCTGTCTTTAGTGTTAACAATTAAGAAATGAATGCTGAGTCATTGTGCCAAGAAGAGAAATGGGTCACGAGACCAAATTGTTAACAATTCATCTTTTACTTTTTACATTCTACCTTTCCTGTCTACAATGCTATCTTTAGTGCTATTTTTTAAAAAGGTTATTTGATTAGGACAACTCAAAATAGGTTGGGAAAGTAGATTTTATATCGGCGAAGAAAACAATTGTGACATTTTGTCAGTGTACATGTAAAAAAGGAATGATTTTATTTATGAAATTTCTTCGTGTGTTTTGGTACTCAAATGTCTTGTAACTCCAGAATACTTTCCAGAATGTGTTTCTAGAATTTTGGCCAACTTCTCTATCTTTCTTCTCCATGTATTTTCTCTAATGAGTCTCATATTTAGGAAATAATTAGTCTCACACTAATGACTGATGGCCCCAGGTCGGACATGAAAATTACCAGAGTTCCCGAGGTTACGAAGACCTGTTTGAAGAATTCGCATAATTGGACCGACAATCTCCATAACAGTGTTCTGGATCGTCACAGGGTATCATTTTCGTAACACTGCCATGTCTAAATTACGGCAATCGGAACCACACACTTATTAATGATTCATAAAAGTAATTATTTATTTCGGTCCGTGACGTACAAGATAGTCACGACGAGAGAATTACGGTACAGAAAATCTCGGAGCAAGAGTCTAATATGGATACGGTGATGTCACCACATTCCTTAATGCGGTGTTACCTTGCGTCTGCCCACACCAAATACCACGGTTATCTCCCCTGATTGTATCCAATGCCATAAGTGCCGATCCAGCTTATTACTGGTAATAAGATATGTGTCATCTGGGATCACATGGCAGCTTGTACAGTGCTCCCTCGATATAACGCCCTTCGATGCACTGCGGATTTGGATACAATGTGGGGTCCAACGTGGACCCCATTTTAAAAACAATTTAATTATTTTTTTTCTCAAATGATATTTGTTGATATAACGTGGGTATTATAACGCGGGTGGCATGTCATGGACCCCCAAATTCAGCATTATATCGAGGAAGCACTACTTGCTCATGGAATATATATTTCCCGGAAACAAAACGCTTAACATATTTTTAGTTTGGTCAAACGGTTCATGCAATGTCATACCAAATATATATACTTTTTCATTACCATTTCATAACTGACTTTCCTGGAACTTGGAATTAATAAGGCATTTATGTTGTAGCAGCTGGATATTCCAGATAGTTAGCACCACCAGCTGGTGGAAATACAGTCTAGTATAAGCATGTACACACAAGACATGTATTCCGTGACATAAGTGAAACAATCATAAATGCACTCTATATAAATCCTAATTATAATAATAATGTGAAAATATATATTGCGCTAAATCCATGCTTCAAAAGCATGCTCATAGCGCTACATTATTACCCCGGTCAATGGATAAATCAATGTGCACTCATTTCACCTTCTCAACTCCATGGGGAGTATATAACCCAAGCTGCTGGTTAATTCATCCAACCAACATTTTGCTCACATGCTCAAACTGTTGTAGAATCTTATGAAGGTCGAATCTACTGTAGATATGGCTAAAATTGATGCGCAGAGACGAGGAAATATATTTTGTGCGGAAACGGCCACAAATAACTTTTAAGGGGTTTGTCTGTGGCCATGTATATTAATAACACAGTGTTATGTCTGCACTGCATTACTCGCCCTCCAAATGACCACATACTGACAGTATAATATATACCGCAGACATTTTATCAGATTTTTAGTCAATCCCGTAATCATCTCCATAAAGCCACGAGTCAGCAGTAATTCACTTCGACACTACACGAGTCAGCAGTAATTCACTTCGACACTACACGATCGGGTGAAATTGACGGTATATTGTCCCGTCGTTATTTGATCGAAGTGGCCGTGGTAAAAACATGATTGCATGTCTGTTTCATATTTATAACTACCAGGGTGTGTTGCTTTAATACCACCACGGACTGAGTAACGCCATCTACTGGCAATGCCAAGGGCGGTTAACCTTTTGTATCTGGATGGAGAAAAATTGATCACGAAGGTATTTAGAACGAGGCAGAGAGAACCTGATTTTGTTTCCATTATATCACCTCATGCTTGAAATAAATGGCTCAATTAACCTTCGTCTTGCTGGGGGCACTGCGAGGTGCTCTACAGAACAATGATCACACTAATTACAGTTTTGGGAGAAAATGAACATGATTTTGAAACTTTTAAACTCCCGTTCTTAGTTTAATTATTTTTTAAACATTCATTTATGATGTGTTTTATGGAATCGCGTGAAATAAGTGTTTCATGAAAATTCAAGATTTGCATATCAATACGAGAAATTTCAGCTTGTAAAAACCTGTACACCATGGAAATCATGCTGGTAACTAATAGTATATTTGATTTGTGTATGCAAATATATTTGGCAACAAGCTGGTTTTCAATATTTTCAATATTATTTTCATATTTTATTTTATTTTTGTATTTATTTTTCTCGTGATATTTTCCCCGCAGTGACGTTACACTCCATATTCACTCACTCATGATAAAAAACACAAATCAATGATGAATCATGATTGTATGCATTTAAATCATCCATGCAGACAGAATATATTTTAAATAGTACACACAATGTCTATAGGAATAAACATTCAATTATCTGACATTGTAGTCGTCGCGATGTAAGACACACATTCCATCAATGAACATTGATATATTGGCAATCAAATTATTATGTTTTTAAAGGATTATTTAAATATTTCTCATGAAATTTGGACCACCCAAGAGGAAAACAAAATTAAAATAAAACAAATTAAAACAAATTAAAAAATAAATAAATAAACAGATTTGAAACCGATCACTGACACAATCTCGTAGGTAGATCTCCTTTGAGTCTTCACAGACACAATCATGTCTCCTATCTCCCGAGGTGTTGAGGTGCAACTGTCATTGCTCGCCTCATTCTTCACCTCATGCACCTCATGCACCTCATGTATGTCTTGACACTTCTTCATGCAGGTACAAAATCTTAGCAACTGTGGCCAATTTCCAAGGTTAAACATAATTTTTTTTATTTCTCGTAAATTCTCTCTGCATGTATTGTTTGAAAAGACCAAGGTGGTGTTTCATTCCTTCTCCAGAAGATCCAGACAAATCTTTAGTGATGAAGCATGCATGATGCGAGCGCTGCCTGGTACTGACAGACCAAGGATGATAACTTCAATTGCCATGGTCAAAACTAATCATAATTACTAATAAATGTAAAGCGTAAATTAAAAAAAAACACAAAATAACAGCATTTTTCACGGGAGTTTTTCTATTTTCTCAACTCCACTTAATCGTTAGTTCCCAAAATTGTATATAGAATATTTCTTGTCGAAGACATTGCAGGCTAAATTTTTAAAATGAGGTACATTTTTGGTCAAATACAAAACGTACCGTAGAAAAGAAACACCATTTTTCATGGGAGTTTTTCTATTTTCTCCACTTAATTGTTACCGTAGTTCCACAAATTTTGTATACTAGTATAATAGTTCTTGTCAAAAACATTAGCGTCCAGATTTAAAAAAATGATGTACTAATGTACATTTTGGGTCAAGTACAAAGCACAGATATAAAAAGAAACACTGTTTTTCTCTGTTCTCATCTCCCCAAATTTGAAATGTAATAGTTTTGTCAAAGACATTGGAGACCATATTTGAACCAATTTGGGGGGTGGGGTGGAGGGTTGGTGGGCGAATGGGGGTGGGGGGATTATGGGTCATACACATTTTGGTGCACCAGTGTTTATTCCATCCTACACACATGTATGGTATGTCCGTTTAGTCACCAGGAACCGTTCCAGTAATCAGGAATAGATCAGTGTTTGGCGTCACACCTCAGCCTGCGTTCTGTACATTATTTATCATTAAAGGTAGTCGGAACCCAATGAAGTGCCAGAACCGCAAAGACTTTACACAGAACAAAGCCGGAATGCAGTAATTAGGTCACTTTTAACGATCTTGCCACTAATCACATTTTTTATGGATGACTTTGTCTGCCTTTTTTAAAAATGTTGATGGCTGGCAGTTAGAAGGTGTGTACGTTGACCGGCGGGACTAAATCTCCATTAGTAAAATAGAAAATGGACTGCAATGCTGTAGAACTCACTCCCTCACCATGTCAAAATGTCACACATCATAGATATTTTCAAATCAAGATTTAAAAGCATACTATCACAGATCATTGACCTATATAGTGGTCTAGCGAGGTTTTACCTGGAAATAAATACAGTGCTCCCTCGATATAACGCTAAAGTTGGGGTCCATGACATGCCACCCACATTATATCAACGAATATAATTGTAGAAAAAAAAGATTTAAAAACAATTTTTATTTTATTTTTTAAATGGGGTCTACGTTGGACGCCGCGTTGTATCTGAATCCGTGGTGCATCGAAGGGCGTTATATCGAGGGAGCACTGTATGTTTGTTTTGACTACACAAGTACTTTATACAACCAGTTACTTATGTCTTAACCACATGTCTTAATTACTAGTTATAAATATTTTAATATTTATTAATATTTATTAATTAAGTACGTTTCATATATATTGGTGCAAGTGGTCGTGAAAGGTTACTTTGTTCAATGATTAGAGTTTTCCCCCTTAGTCAGTAGACTATCAGAAATTGAGATTTTACTGTATTTTTTTCAGGTCTTACAAGAAGTGTACTACTATAATATTATTGGAATATGTAACTTTTGTACACCACAATGTAGATACCAATATTACACCAGAAAGTAGGCGCCAACAGTAGACCAGAATGTAGGCATGAATAGTAGATCTGAAAGTAGGCACCGATGGTAGACCACAGAAAGTATACAGTATTTGTAGACAAGAAGGTAGACACCAACAGTAGACAGGAACATAGGTGGCAACAGTAGTGTTCTTTTAGATTCCAACAATAGACTTTGAATTAAGCATCAATAGTGCATTAAAATATGGACACAAACAGTAGACACAAATGTAGGCACCAATAGTGTATTTAGACCCAAGTGTAGACACCAATAGTGTATTTAGACCCAACGTAGGCACCAATAGTGTATTTAGACCCAAGTGTAGGCACCAATAGTGTATTTAGACCCAATGTAGGCACCAATAGTGCATTAAAATATGGACACAAACAGTAGACACAAATGTAGGCACCAATAGTGTATTTAGACCCAATGTAGGCACCAATAGTGCATTAGAATATGGACACAAAAAGTAGACACAAATTTAGGCACCAATAGTGTATTTAGACCCAATGTAGGCACCAATAGTGCATTAGAATATGGATACTAACAATAGACACAAATATTGGCACTAAAAGTACCAGAACATAACCAGTTCTACGATTTTACCCCATTATCTTATAATGAATTTTGATATTTTATCTCTGTTTCAGCAACGTGAAGAGTCTTGAATACTAGAACACAATTTGAAGGTCATCCTCATCCTCGCATATCACATTGGGTCAAATCAAACTAGAGAGCCAAATTCTGAAGTAGATGTTTACAGCATAAATGGCCACATTTTCCTTTTGAACAGCGTTGAATGGCTTTGTTGACTTTAAGAAGGTGCATCTGGACTTTGAACAATCTCTGGAATGACAGCCCAAGTGTGTTATGGACAAGATGTGCTGTGGATAAAGCATGGAATAGACAGGTACGTGTATATGATGTTTATTTTATGTTTTACAGATGCCTAGGTATCGTTTCTCGAAGCTCTCACGAGACCATAAGGAATCTTGTCGCGATCTCTAATACATGTGGATCATGCACTTACGAGAGCACTATGGTCTCGTAGTGGGGATGAGAGCTTCGAGAAATTATATCCTGCACTACATTATGCCCCTGAAATATGAAAATGTTTTAGAAATATCAAAATGTTCTCGTAGTGGATACGAGAGCTTTGAGAAACAATACCCTGTCCTGCGTTTCTCAAAATGGTCATATCAACGTTTGGGCAAAGATCAAGACGTATGCGATGGTTTTATTACTGCAGGCGCCATGATGGTGCATGTATAAGAGCAGATCATGGCAGAGACTTCTAGTAGTTTAACCCTCTCCCTGCTGGAGGAAACCAGAGATTCCCTAAAGAGCAGTGCATATACCTAATCCAGCACGGAGAGGGTTAAGCCTAAACTACAGGTACGACCCTTTTGGGAAACTCGGAGCAGAAAGGCAATATTATGAGACTGTCCTGGTGAGGTTCTGGTGAGGTTCTAAGTTTAGAATGTTTTGGAACAGCACTTTAGATCTGGACCCGTTTACTGGTTATTTCGCAATTCAATGTTTACATCTGGTTTCTGTTGGATAGGGCCTTGTTCAGACAAGATGGAGATATGTAATACAGGTGCTCTTAGTCTTTAGAACCTAAAGCAATGTGGTGGAAAAGCTCAGGATTCACAAAGGGCCTAAATTGTCATGGAAATTAAGCCAAAACGTAGTTTTCTTACAAAGAATGTGTGTGGGTGTAGTATAGGTGTAGCTGTGTTCGATATGTGTGTTTGGGGCTCAGCATCAATGTTCGCGAAAGTTGCCCCAACGTGGGGCGCCATTGAAACAGAGGATCATTCCGATCACCCTGGGATTCGAACCCGAGTTGCTGGATTATGAGTCCAACGCTCTACCAACTGAGCCAAAGGGGTAACCCCTCTGGCCAAGACCAGTAGGAGCATCTTATATCACACCCGGCTACAATAGGATGCATTGTCTGTAGAGTGGCAATGCAGTTATCATCCTTGGTCTTATCTACCAATCAGTCCTCACAGGTTTACTGCAACTTTAAGTGCTATGGATGTTGCAGGTTTCCTCCTGCCATAAAATGACAGATCATGATATGGTAAGTGAAATAATATAGAAAGCGACTAAAACCCCAATTAAAAAAAATTAAAAAATTAAATAAATAAAATTGCATGGCTATGGTAAATTGTACAACAATAACAACAAAGTATGCACACACATAACACATAGTGCATAGATCTAAGATACAGATCTATACATGATGTATGGCCAATATCTTTAGTGACACTGAGTCTAAGTACAATAGTGACTGTTCAGTACCACAGACACAAGCTTACTCAACTATAGAGATCGCTTCATTTCATCTCATTGTTTTAACTTCCGAGTTCCTCATTTTTCCGTCACGAGAAATCCATCTGTTACGCGTGCAATCCTTCTCCGAATTTTTCCGTCACGAGAAATCCAGCTGTTACGCGTGCAATCCTTCTCCGTAATCATTCCCCCGATATTGGAATCGCGCTCTCGTCAAACTCCGGGATCTGCGACCGAATTCCGCGATGGAATCCCTCCTCTGTTGTTTCCAATCATTTAGTTTGGCCGTGGAACAAAAGTTACACGCGGATAACATTGACCCGACCAAACTGGCTCCGTCGCGGATCAATATGGCGGAGCATGTTCCGCATTCCGTGGTGTCTCATTCGGAGAAAAGTACATAGGGAAAGGTCACGTGGGTACTTTAATGAGCATCATTTCCTCACAGTAAAGCTTAAAGACCTCTGTTACATTGTTACAGTACTACCCTGATAGACCCTTTTATTGCTATGTAGGGATAAAGTCGTGTTATTAGCTCAGCCATTAAAACCATCCATGCATTATCTGCTTTAAGAAAAAGTATTTTTATTACATTTTTAAAGTACTTTTTTTTATTTTTTTGGTGTGTGTGTGTGTTTTTTTAATTTTTTTTATTGAAGTAAGCATTGTGTAAAAACATTTCCGATTGTTTCAATGAATTTGTTATTTGGATGGTATTATGTTATTACTTTGCTGCATTGCTTCTTTAACCCTCTCCCCGCTGAAGGCAACCGGCCATGCCCTAATGAGCAGTGCTTTTGCCTAATCCAGCAGGGAGAGAGCTAGATAAGTTCCTGGGTATCGTTTCTCGAAGCTCTCTTAGCCGCTAAGGGACTATATATAGCCCTCTCTTAGCAATGTATTAGCTATCGGCAAAGAGAGTGCTAGGGTCCCTTAGGCTGCTAAGAGAGCTTCGAGAAACGATACCCTGCTCTTTAAAGAAGACATGTTATTAAATAAGCTATTATAACACATTCTATAAATCATGGTAGTTATCCCCCTTGTTCATCAGCATCAGCCATGGCTCTTATTACTGTAATGTAGTTATTACAGGTTTTCCTGCTACCATAAACATTGTTCCATGACCACTGAAGTACTGTGGAAGACAAGTGTGGAACAATAACTAACTCTACTTCCTTCTAGAAAAAGTAATTTAAGTTAATTTATATGGTATTATTTTATTAAAAGTAAACCTGTTGGGTTTGTTATTGTTGTATAAAAGCCCACACATTTTGGATGTGTCTTTCTCTTGTTCTTGGTCATCATAATTAGTGCTGAAGTCATGGCCAAAAGAATTTCAGTTGTCATTATAAAGTGCTGAGCTTAGAGAGAAACTCAAGTGACAGTTAGGTGACATGACTCAAATCATAACTTTGGCAGTCGACATCGACATCAAAGTCAGCTGCAATTATAATTATGATTTTGTTTTCCTCTTAGTGTTTCTTGGTTTTGTGTGATGAATATGGGTTTAAACTTTGATACAAGAGTAAAATTGTTGTATTGTTACTTGTATCTATTTTCGATAATAGGTAGATAAATATGAAACGTATTTAAGATAAGTTTAATGCTGCGTCCAAAGATGATATTTTGCAACTTTAACAGACCACAATCATTACAATGTATGTTTTCATTCCTTATTATGATATTACTTTATTTTGTTACTTATATTGTATAAAATAAAATTGAGAGATTAAGATAAATTGAGAGATGAACTCACTAGTCTTTTTGGCTGTTAAACCCGCTATAATATAACCTTATATCATAAATTTAATTTACCAATTTAAAGTTTGTTTTCTCTCGGATACTCTGCAATACTTCAAGAAATCTTTAACATTTTTACTTTTATCTAAATACTGTGAATGTAGGCCTACAAGAATTTGAGTTGAAGTTATCATGTTTTAATTAAATGTTCAGGCATGAAACCCCACCCTCCAGCAGCAGACTTCATATTGTAACGTCAATAAATAGGTGTGGGTGCTAATTAGCACTTTATAGTGCAGGACTAAAGTGTACTTGAGTAATTTCATTAGGTAAAGCATGCATTATTTATACTATCATGCTGTCTTGTGCATGGGAGGTAACTCTTGTAGGTCAGGTTCAGCATCCCACTAATAAACTGATTATTCTACTATTCTGTGTTGGACAAGAGTTGCCTTTAACTCTCTCCCTGCTGGATTAGGCACAGGCGCAGCTGTTTAGAGCATCTTCAGTTGACTCCAGCATGGAGAGGGTTAATTGTTGGGGTTTTGAGGATGTGCTTTACCATGCCTAACTTGTGTGAGGCACGCAGTTCATACTGTGAATTATATTTAATTAATCTTATCGTCGTCATACCGTGAATTATATTTCATTAATCTTATCGTCGTTATGGGTTTCATAGCTCGGGAAATAACGTGTGGATGATTTATTTACAAAGCACCTACTCCGTGACAAAAATGTTGGAAATGTTCTTCTCTCATTTAAAAAATATATTCTTGTAAAAATAAATTAATCAATCACAGATGTCTTTGACAACAAGGAAAATAAATTTAGCACTCAGCTGTTGCAGGTCTCTAAGCATTTTCTGCATGAAGACCAGTTTAATTTTCTAAGGGATGAAAGGGAAGTAACTTTTGATTTTAATTTGTACTTGTAGTAGTGCACAGATGGATAACATACTTTAGAGCATTGATTTTCATACAGATCAATAACAGCTGTATAGGGACACAAGAATCACACGCCACTACGTCACGATACTGTATATTATTATTGGGCATCTCTGATTCCCACCAGCGGAAAGGAGGTTAGTAATATTGGAGATAATGTAAGTTACTTTTTTAATAGGGTACGTGTAACGATAAGTCAATAAGTCGACCTATTGCGATAGTGGGTGTCCCGATAGCAATCTTAACAGTCGATAACTATTGGCGATAGTATGATTGACTATCGATAGTTCCGATAGTTTTT
>JAVCKZ010108328.1:0-10459 GCA_034780755.1 Lepetodrilus elevatus
ACTAGTCCTTAGGATACCTTTAGCATTGAGAGAAATGGCCCGGGCTAGAGGACTAGTGTTAATTTCGATCCCTGCTTTGCATATATATAATATGTACAATGTACTAATTGGGATCGGCTACTTTTGTCCGTTACCGTATATACCGTAATTAACGTTATACAGGGCCAGGACATACAGATTCAGTACGTTACAGGCGCGTGTCTGGTTTATGCGAGGTCTACTGTAATTATCAGTGTAAATCTGCATAATGTCATCTTGTCATGTTTCTGTGAAGTTACGAGTTCTATGTCGCTGTTTCAGGGCGTGACGTTTTATCTGGTCAAGTGGAAAGGCTGGAACAACAGTCACAACTCGTGGGAGCCGGCGGAGAATCTGCAGTGTCCCGAGCTCGTGGAGGAGTTCAATGAAATGTCCGAGAAGCGCCGTCTGATGGGAAAGAGACGAGTCGCCTGCCTCCACGACGAGGAAGCCATCAGATTAAACAAGAAGCGACGCGTGGACGAAATCTTCGCCAAGTTGGTGAAGTCTCCTATCCGGGAGATGATCTCGCCTCTTCACCTGCTGTCGTTGTCGAGCCCCAAGAAGGGGAAGTATCCCCAGTACAAGGGCCTCATCACGGGCGACGACCAGAAGATTCGCAAGGTCAACACCGCCACCACGTACACGTCGTCCAAGAGCAAGGCGTACAAGTTGAAGCAGGCCGAGGTGCAGGTGGCGCTGAAGGAATGGGCGAACCACCTAAACGGAATCAGCACGGATCCAGCGCCGATATCCGTCGAGAACAACGTTGACCTCGAGGGGCCGCCCGAGAACTTCGAGTACATCACGGACTATCGCGAGGGGGAGGGCATCACGATACCCCAGGACCCTCTCGTCGGCTGCGAGTGCGAAGACTGTTTCGAGAACAGAAAAGGCTGCTGTCCCGCTGCCTGCGGCGCGGAGTTCGCGTACTACAAGGGCAAGCGCGTCAGGGTCCCTAAGGGGACGCCCATCTACGAGTGCAACATTCGGTGCAAGTGTAGCTCCGCCTGTCCCAATAGGGTGGTTCAGCTGGGCCGACAGTTCAAGGTGTGCGTGTTCCGGACAGCCAATGGAAGGGGGTGGGGGGTGAAGGCGCTACAGAAAATTAAGCGTGGATCGTTTGTGATGGAGTATGTAGGAGAGGTGAGTCTGCAAACTGCAGGGTTTTCTAAAATAGAACTTATGTTAGGGCGGGAAATTGATGATAAAATTGATGATTTTATCGGGGAATACCATTTTATTTTCATCACTACTTAATTTTGTTTGTCACTGTTAAATAATGATAAAATATTACCAGTCTTCACATCACTAATATTGAGTTCAATCAAGCACTTCCATGGTGATCACAAATGGTTTCGGGCGATCACTTACTGTTGTCATGGTTTTCGGCGATCACTTACTGTTGTCATGGTTTCAGTCTTCACATCACTAATATTGAGTTCAATCAGGCATTCCCATGGTGATCATAAATGGTTTGGGGCGATCACTTACTGTTGTCATGGTTTTATGTGATCACTTACTGTTGTTGTGGTTTCAGGTGATCAATTATTGTTGTCATGGTTTCAGGTGATCACGAATGAGGAGGCTGAGAGGCGAGGGAAGATCTACGATGCCGAGGGCCGAACCTACCTATTCGACCTCGACTACAACGACGGAGACTGCCCGTACACCGTGGATGCTGGTTACTATGGAAACGTGTCCCACTTCGTAAATCACTCGGTAAATGCCAGTTTAAACATTCTATGCGAAAACTGCTAGGTGGTGTTCCATTCACAGTCCGCGACACACATTCTGAACAGACGTGTCCAGACCGTGAATGGAGCTGTCCGTGCAATCCATTCACAGGAAGTAGAGGGCCGAGGCAGATACTGTTGTAGTTTGTGACATAAATTTGCTGTTGATTTGGCTACACAGCGTGTTCAGCGTGGACACATTGGACGCGTCCTGGACACACCTGTACCGTATTCCATTCATGTCCTGGAGAGTCAATGGAACACCACCCTAGTTCCATGGTGTGATGTGGGATACAGCAATATTTATGTGATGTGTGGGTTTGCAGTTGTCTCCCTTGGTCGACATGTTCCACTATTTACTGTTCTGTTTGTGTGCTTGCAGTGCGACCCCAACTTGGAGGTGTTTGGAGTCTGGATCAATACGCTGGACCCCCGACTGCCGAGGATTGCTTTGTTCTCCAAGAAGGACATCCACAAAGGGGAGGAGCTTACGTTTGATTACATGATGACAGGTGAGTGGGGTGGGATTGTGTGATAGTAAGAACATATAATAATATATTTATGCATATACAGTAGACCTCGCATATACCGGCCTCCGATAAACCGGACACTCGCATATAACGGACAATCTGAAGTCCCTGTCCCATCTTAATGCTAATTGCGGAATATGAGTACAACGTACTTCGCATATAACAGGAAAAAATAGCCGGTCCCAATGAGTCCGTTATATGTGAGGTCTACTGTATTACAGCGATCGAAACTAACTATAAAACTTACTAGCCCGAAATAGTGATACAATTAAGTCCTACTAGTCCTTAGGATACCTTTAGCAATGTGAGAGATGACTAGTGTTAATTTCGATCCCTGGTATTATGTTAATATGGTGATGTCAAATCCAAGTTCATGTCTTGACAATACATTTAAACGCTGTGAAAGTTAATGTCGTTAACTTACCTTGTGTTATCACTGTTTCAGGGGACACAACTCTGCAGACAATCAATGATGTCGCCGACTCGCAGTTGCCCATGTCGGCACTGCGCGACCAGAGTGCTTTCAAACTACCGTCAGACCCGCCGTCAGACCCATCATCAGACCCGCCAACTTCCTTGTCTGATGGAAGCTCAACTTCATCTGATACGTTGCCTCCTCGCTCGCCTTTGAAAACAATCTCACGGTCACCATCAAAATCACCGAGACAGTCACCATTTAAGTCGCCGAGAAAGTCGCCGTCAAAATCGCCAGGACAGTCGCCATTTAAGTCGCCATCAAAGTCAGTGAGACAATCGCCAAGAAAATCGGAGTCTGTGGGTGATGCTTCGCCTTCAAAATCGACTCTGCAATCGCCAAGCAAGCGTACACTTGATTTTCTCCAGAGTAACCCCACGGCTGACGATAGCAAGTCGGATGTCTCGGATATTCCCAACCCTGTCAAACAGCAGTACAGGATGGTCTGTCAGTGTGGCGCGGCCAATTGTAGAAAATACTTGTTTTAGACGTAATCAACTAATCATGGCAAATTGTTGATAAGCCCATTATGTATAGATTGGGGCTGCTCCTTTCTAGCTGTTCTGTCTATACTTTCTGTTCGACGCATGCCCAGTTACACTGTGCGGTGTCAGGGCTCTAGACTAACAATACATTCTGAGTTTGCCCGCAGAGCAAGTCGGGGCAAGTAGCAAAGGCATCAAAGGTGCAAGATGTTAATTGCCCGCAGTGCAATTTAACTTGCCCCTGTACGTCGGGCATATGTTAGTCCACAGCCCTGGGTGTTGATCCTTTGTAACTGCGCATGCGTCGGACAGAAAGTACAGACAGAACGGCTAGAAAGGAGCGGCCCCCTTGTGTTTTAGAAAGATTATTTTACGGATACGTCATTGTGTTTTGATAACATTTCATCTCGTCATGCTCAGGGATATATTACCGCGTGGTATTCGTTAGACGTCTTGCATTCACGATGAACATTTGTTGAACAGGACCTTGGGAGTGTGATCTTTTATTTTGTCAGTGTCGTATTCACTAGTAGTAGTAGTGTTCCTCAGTGCAGGCATGGCCAGTTTATGTGGATTGGCGATTTATTTGTCATGGGATTGATATATTTCCACTCAAATCTCAGTGTGCGACATTAGCAGTGGCCCGATGGCCAATGTCTTGGCTAAATTCACTCGGTCTAAACTAATGCACTTTGGCAAAGAACGATTGTCTAAGCAAAAATAATAATTCTATATCTAAATTTGCACCTACTTTCCGCGATTGCATGGTCCGGGCTTTGCTGATGTCTTTGATACCTCTCTTGTTAATGTCTCACACTGAAATCTAATTAAAGTTTCGCTCCCAATATATACTGACATACTCTTACATCGATCTAACACAGCTGCCTTGGGACAACAAGCATCAGAACGAACTTTGACCTACATTAATCACCTACATAGTAAAATACTCTGGTTACTGGTATTTCCGTTATACATATCAAATAATAATCACATGGAAAGTAAAAAGGACATACTAACAAGTTCCGAATGTAAAATTTACCCCGTAATACTGAAGGTAAGCTGTGATTGGTTAACAGCTGATTACGGTCAAAGGTCAATGCGGCTGTGTTAGATCGTTGTTGAGCATATGTCAATATATATTTGGAGCGATACTTTTGTATATAATTTTAATTAAATTGATTTCCATGCCCTAGACTCGGGGGGGCATCTTTTCCACCGAGAAAATAACAATTGTTGCCGTGCCTGCCATTGACATTGTCAATGAAAGACTTCTGCCAGAATGTGTTCATTAAAGGAAAGGGCAATCTGATTGAAAGTATTCCAAATCCAAATCGGTGTTACTGATTAGTTTGGGTATTTCTCCAAGACTGGAGTCACTGATAAGATTAAGCCTTGAATTAAGCAAAGAGTTAAAACACAGAAACTTGTACTACATGTCAAAGCACAAACGTAAACTTGCCGTGAAATCTTCCAGAAATCTTAGAAATGCTCAGACTGATGAACCCAATCTGTAGGCAAACTAAACAATACATTATCGTAATATCAACACACTGTCCACAAGCAAAAACTTGTTCTTGATGAAGTTATTGAATAGCATTAGAAATTCTGATGACATGTATAATAGGTGTGTTAACCTTCTCCCTGCTGATCAACATCAAAGTGATCGGGAAACTTAAGTCACCTTCAGCAGGGAGAGGGTTGATAGGGTATTGTCTGCAATTTCAAGATTTTAAAGGTGTATTATTAATAATATTACATTGTTAGAAATTTTATATTTTTAACTGCTTTCTATAGAAATGCAATGTTTCATTCATTCTCGGATACATGTTAATGAAAGCAACACATATATATCGTCCTGTACATTACATTTTCGCCCATGTGATGAGCGTGCAATTTTTCTATCATTGTTCCATTTTGGGGTACCACACTTATTAAGTTTGAATTGGACAACCTTGATCATGTAATTGATGCGTATGGGTGAAAGATTCAAACTGTGATGTTAACAAACAATTGATCAACAAAACGTGTAGCTATGGTAACGGTGCACACCATAAAAAATGTAAACATTTCTCAGTGTTTAGAACATGTAATGTAGCCTTGATCATCGTTTTATATGAAATATGAATAAATATAATTTGGCAATTGCTGTTCGTTAACTAAGGTCTTCTCCTATGGGTGAAAGATTCCAACTGTGACTTAAAACAATAATTCATTCATTCATTGTTTGTTACCAGACAACTGAACGTAATCATGTAAAGTGGTGTCAATAATTACATTTCAACAGTAAACTGTACAAATATTTAGTACAGTGCTCCCTCGATATAACGCCCTTCGATGCACCTCGGATTCGGATACAATGCGGGGTCCAACGTGGACCTCGCATTTTTCTCCAATTATATTTGTTGATATAACGCAGGTATTATAACACGCAGGTATTATAACGCGGGTGGCATGTCATGGACCCCAACTTCAGCGTTATATCGAGGGAGCACTGTATACGGCATGTTTAGTGCTGTGGTATACTGAAGCTGACTACAATCTCAAGAACATGGATAGTGTCTTAATATTGAATAAGTCTTCCAGCGAAACTAACTTTAAAACTTCCTCGCCCGAATAGTGATACATGTACATGAAATAACAAATGTCAGGTCGAGCGGGCAAGTGTTAATTGCGAACCCTGTCTTCACAATTAGACATTGAGCAATCCTTTTGCTTTCTGAGTATGATTTCGTACTCGACTCAGAATTTTGTTCATAAAACGTCATGTGACGTCATAGTCTGAGTACGTTTTTGTGCTCAGAAAGTTTCGTAATCTCGGGGCCAGACGAATGCATATACTTTAATCTATCATGTCTTTGACTTTCTGATCTCGAATTTGTACGTGTTTTCAATATCAATTAATATACAAATGTAATGGATTATTCTTTTTTATATCGACCAAATTTTTGGAATTATTGTTGTGCACAACTCACTTCCAACTGCAATACCATGAAACCAGTCGCTCGATGATAATTCCATGTACTTTTCTACAAGGAAGAGAAACGATGTTGACTTATTTACATACCGTACATTTATCTCCAATCAAATTCATTATGGGCAATAACCCACTTGCTTCTTCTGATTACAGATTGTCTTTCCCTCGTCAAATTACATATGTTGCTCGCTGAGGCTTGTGACTTACAACGTTAATTTCACGAGGGAAAGAAAATATGTAATTCATGGTAGGGTATGTCTATGATTGATCTCTCCTCTCTTGAATGTCTCTTGAATGTCTCCTGTTGACTTGTTTTGTGAATTGAGCGTACACATACACTGTACTTTGTTTTGTGAATAGAACGTACAGGTACTAACGGACAAAATAATGTTAAAGGTGTACCAGTAGTGACATTTCAGTACCATGGCCCATATTCTCGAAACATCTTGGCTAAGAACTTCTTAGTGAGAAAAGATATCTTCAAAAATTAACATAAGCAGAAAACCAGTTAGGCAAATTATTTGTACTTACGAACTTCTTAGGGCGTACAAACTTCTTAGGACTTACGAAGTTTTGATAATACAGGCACCGGTGAATTAAATTGAATGCCAAAGAGCGTGTTCGTTTCAAACACTACCAACCCTAGGGTGATGAAATTAGCCAAGTACCCTCATTGGCTAATTTCATCACAGGACTGTCGCCCAAGGGTAGGTCGAGTGTTGAATTGAATACACTCAAAGAGAGAGCCTATGTCAATAACAACTTTCTTGTCTATGCCATCTATTGTAAATCACGAAATTAATGCGTCACTAATAATAGTAATTTAATGTGACCTCTAGATTTTAGACGTAAATGCGACACCAATAAAATGTGAACAGCCATGTCTCCATACATGTTTCCATAGCTTTAATGCGCAGCAACTAAATACGGCGGTCGCATTTTTCACATTAATTTCATGATTTACAGTATTTCACATTGTTTCTTGCCAAAACGGAACCTACGGTATGTAGAATCCTAAACTGTTTTAGTATTTTATTTTCTCATAGTGGCGGGATAGGGGTTTCTACAATCGGTTTAGTTTTAGTACTGTTTTATTTCACATTTTAAAGATACAGTAGACCTCGCATATACCGGCCTCGCATAAACCGCACTCGCATATAACGCACTGAATCTGAAGTCCCAGTCCCGTCTAACGCTAATTGCGGCCTATGCGTATAATGGACAGCAATAGTCAGTCCCAATGGGCGTATTCGCAACCCGTTCTCGGGTTGACACGACACGAGAACAGACCGCATTTTCACTCCCCACTCTTTGGAGGGTTGGTGCAGGATCGGACGAGAACACACTCGGTACACACTTCAGCGTTCGCAACCGAGAACACGTCCTCGGGTAACTCAAGAACGACTCAAGAACGTGGTTGCGAATACGCTCAATAAGTCCCGTTGTATGCGAGGTCTACTGTAGTTTGTAATCCATGTAATACACCATGTGATGGCATATTGTAAAACTAGCACTTGCAGCATCCGTCTAGCAATAGTTCGGTGACAAATGCCGTCTTCAGGGTCGATGGGAAATCATTGTTAAAAGCTCTTTGACAAGAGTAACCACCCATCCGTCTTAATTTTCAAATATTCAGTAGATCCTCGCATATAACGGACTCATTGGGACCGGCTATTTCTGTCCGTTATAAGCGAAGTCTGTTGTATGATATGCCGAAATTAGCGTTAAGACAGGACCAGGACTTCAGATTCAGTCCGTTGTATGTGAGGATCCGGTTCATGCGAGGTCTACTGTATTCACAATCGTCGCAAATGGGTGAAAGATTCCCGCAGCGACGTTACACTCCATATTCACTTCACTTCACTGTATTCACAAACAAATATTTGAAATATGTGTACATTACTCTAAAGCATATTTCAATTTCTAAATATTTTGTACAAAACTATGTAAAAACCCACAAGTATGGTAAATGAGCTTGGTGGGTTTTTTGTTTTGTTTGAATGTTAAAGATTTCCAGGAATGCGATGCCCTGGGACTAGAATGAAGGTTGACTATTGTATATACTATAGAATGATTACTGGTATTTAATGTTACTAGATTTGCATTTTGTTGTAGAATCACACATTCATAACTATTGGAAACGTGTCAATCATGTGATGAAATCAGTACAACACTTAAGTCATCATGTGAGGAAATTAGTACAACACTTAAGTCATCATGTGAGGAAATTAGTACAACACTTAAGTCATCATGTGAGGAAATCAGTACAACACCTATTAAGTCATGTGAGGAAATCAGTACAACACTTAAGTCATCACCGCGTATATTCACAATTGTTTGGTCCAGCACTTTTAGCAGTAATTCTTGTTAATAATTTGTAATAAAAAACATTTTACAAACATTTTCAATCGTTTGGTTCTACTTTTACCTGTGTCTGTTTATTATGATATTGCTGGAACATATTTTCATGACATGGCGTGGTTGCACCATCCTGAGTTGGCCTGGAACTGCCGGGTTGACAAGTTTGATTGCAAATGATGAAGACGATATCGACCCCCACACCACCTTTGTCATAACAAATGCATACCTGAACGATTGCCCGTGATTTGGTCGATAACCGTAGAATATTATTAACGACAATTTATCATAAACGTGAACATGAAAAGGTCATTGGGACAGTTTACAAACTCGAAATATAAAGTAAAATATTTGGTTGGTTGTTTTTGCAATCTAATTAAAATTAAATACGAAAGTATCGCTCCTAATAACGTATGTCAATATATATTTGGAGCGATACTTTCATACTAATTTTAATTAGATTGTTTATTTTTGCAGAGTAGTGGAAAGGAACTGAGATTTAATTTGAATATTTATATTAATTTCAATGCAATAGAGAACTTCAATAATACTAGGTTAGTTTATATTTACACTGGGGCAAATTGTATAACATGCATGTGATTGTTTTCAAGTAGTTTTAAGTGTGACAGCCATAGTGACTAAAATAGACAGTGAATTGTGTCTTTCTAGTTATATACTTCCTTATTCAACATTTGTAAGGATTAATTCTACTCCCCCCCCCCCTTTAAATATAACTAGTTAAGTAACACATGCTAGCTATGAATGTAAACGTGGACAAACATTAGCTTCAATAAACTTATTTTGTAATAGCTTGATTTATTATTTATGTATTTAATAATTTACAAACTAATCAAATGTGCTTTATAAAGTTTGTAAAAGGGTAGACAACTCTGCATGTGTCCCAAACTCGGCATGTGACCTGTTTCAGTTTCGCTCGTGTTTGTACGATGTTTAGTCATGTCGCAGTTTGCGTTAAATAACAAGTTTCACAACTACGGCGCTGCTCGCTAAATGGCCGATTCAGAAAGAAAGGCAATATCTCTCAAGTGTTATTCGAACTTAGAAGAGCCCGCAGACGTTTTGACTGTCACAGGGACGGGGGATTTCGCAGTGGGTAGGTGTCTAACTTTACACTTGTGACTTGTATCTGTCAATCACCTTCGATTGATCTTACCTGAGAATACCTGTGTACAGGTGTGTACCTAGTCTAGAAAGTTACACCCACGACTGTACGTAAGTAAATAAACACGTTATTGTAGCAGTTTTGACAGTGTATATATGTATGGTTTAAAGAAATAGTCACCAAACCAATAGATTTAGAGTAAAGGTTACATTCTTGAAATACCATGTAGAGTAAATAAACAAATAAAATCACTGACACCGATTTCAGACACTTGTCAGCTTCATCATCTTCAAAGCCACTGATAAGATTAAACTGAAACTGCATGTTCATTAATAAGTCGGTTTTATTATCATGAGTTACAGTATACGCTACACCGTTGCTATAACGGTATCTAATTCTATTGGGCTGGGCAAGTGTATTATATTTATAAGTGCATAAATATTATTACAAGTTTATTGTTGCTGATATTATTATAATTATTATTATTATTATTATTATTGTAGTATTTGATGCGTGAATGAGTGCCTCTAAATGTAATATTTGCCAATTGATAGTAAGGAAAATATGGTATATTAATATAATAATAATAATGTGCACATTTATATCGTGCCAAATCCATGCTTCAGAAGCATGCTCATAGCGCTTCCATCTCTTCCTACCGGGTACCCATACACAGCTGGGTAGACTGGAGCAGTGTGGATCTAAGCACTTTGCTCAAGAGTGCTACACGATGGCATGAGCTAGGCTCGAACCCGGGACC
>JAVCKZ010108339.1:0-10459 GCA_034780755.1 Lepetodrilus elevatus
GTGACGTCATAACCCTACTCACACAGCATACTCACATGACGTTTTATGAACAAAGTTGAGTAGAGTTCTGAGTAGAGTATGGAAAAAGTTTCGTAATCTCGGGGCCAGGTGTGATATATGATGCTCCTACAGGTCTTGGCCAATAGGGTTGCCCCTTTGGCTAAGTCTGTTAATTGTTGGACTCATGATCCAGCAATTCCAGTTTGAATCTCAGGATCAGCAATAGCTAATAGTCCTGTTTCAATGTCACTCAACCTACCAGTATATTTGAGTTGTTCCTGTACTGGTGGAGTTTCTGAATTGTCAGACTGAGAACTCCTAGCTCCCTGGTGGCTCAGAAGTGACTGGATTAGGAACTAGAGGATGAGTCACCATTTGGAGGGGGAGAATGTAGCTGGGTGTGATATGCAATGTTCCTACTAATCTTGGCCTCTTGGCTAAATTAATTAAATACATTGGACTCACAATCCAGCAACTCTGGTTCGAATCCCAAGATGAGTACCATATATGGCCCCGTTTCAGTAATATTACACACCCACTGTACTAGCCTAAACCCTGGCATTACATAATGACTACAAATAATTAAATCGCTTCATGTAACTTTGTGAAACTGGCCCTTGATAACAATGTCATTCAGAACATGACAACTGCGCACAGGTCTAAAAAAAAACTTGTCACCTAACCAAGCATCAATTGCATTAGTTCTGCACCGCTGCGTATGTCTGACTGGGGTCGCCATTGTGTTAAAGGAATCAAGGTAGGCCAGAGTAAAATGGAAAATCCATATAACAAATCACACTCTTCGACATGAGAGAACCATAAAGACCTACTAATGTTGACAACAGGCCAGGCTAGTCTGGCTTTATTAACAAAACACCCTTAATTACCTCATTACAAGTTGTCAAGTGGCTTCAATCAATTTCCTTACAAACCCACTCCATAACATTATAATGAAGTACTTTATGTGGTTTTTTTTCCATCAGAATCATTGTAAAAATTATAAAGGAAAATTGAATCTATACATATTAATATTTATATTCATGTGTATTAATTACTTGGACATTTTGAATAACTGAAAGAAAAATTTCAAAATATTTAAGATTTTATTTTTACCGTTCTAGCCCTTGTTCCATTGAATAATCGTAATGCTATGAGAGTTGTATCTCAATATTAATGTATAGGAGTTATTATGATTGTTTTGTGGAATGGGTTCCTGGACCCACCGAGTTAAATCTGGATAATTCAATACTACCGTAGTACCTATATCGAAAGTCATGTTACACATACTGTACTCTTATTGTGGATACTGTAAATCATTAAATTAACGCAAGCAGAATATTAATGCGAAAAATGTGACCGCCGTATTGTCGCATTTAATTGCTGTGCATTAAAGGTAAGACTGGTGAACAAACGTGAATGGAGACATGGCAGTTCGCATTTTATTGGGGTCACATTTTACGTCTAAAATCTAGAGGTCACATTAAATTACATCCTCGCACCCCAGGGGTACCTTTAATTACGTTCACACTTCACTATGCAGCGAGTCCTGAGCGTAATAAAGTATCTCTGGTGTGAGAGGATGATTAAATTAGTGACGCATTAATTTCATGATTTACAGTTATTACTAACATTGAGATAAAATGTATTGATATTGAAAAGTAAAAATATTTGTCAACAAGGTACGAAAGAAAATTTTCAAAATGCACTACATGTATGTATAGTTAGTATCCGATTCATTATTATAAATACCAAACGGATATGCAGGAAGGAAATACATAAGAAAGATCCATTGATTTAATGTTAAAGATTTCAGTTTCTTGCCATCAATATTTGAATATCACTGATTTCTGTGCATTGACTCCTTCCCAGTTCAGTACTTTGAAGGAAGCAAGCTTAGAGGATATTTCCACATGGAAAAGCCTGGGGTGCAGTTTCCTCCGTGGGGAGTCCTTCCAAAGATAGCATCGGAACAGCGGAAGTTTATCTTACAACTTTGTTCCTATAGATTTCTTGAATTAACACAAGCTCTCTCGCTTACCATCCCCGAGGGGCAATTGATTTTTGGGATTTGCTTCTATTTTTTTCGGAGAGGTCAGACATTACAGAAGCAGAAACGTCAAGCTAGGATTGCCACGTTGAAACCAAAATAGCCGAAGAAGATTTGAGAGTATTTCGGTGTACTTTATTGACGTAGATGTACATGTAACATATTGAATATTTTTTCTCTCAATAATAAATTGTCCATATGACACCATCGCTCAAAATACGAGAATCTCATCCTAAAAAATATACTCACATTTAGATAGTGTGGATTACAATGTACAACATTTTCAGTATATAAAACCATTTAACAATCCCATGTGGAACAAAACAGAGTGGTTATACACATTAATGAACATAATGGGAGATTAGAACAAATACCACATTATTCTTCGAGATATTGCTGTCTGAAGAAATTACAAAGGATATAACCAATGGCCCAAGGGAATTCTCTGGTGGGCCCTACTTGGGCCATCCCATGGTCTGTGTCGGATTTAAGTGGATTTCTGTAGTCTTGACTCAAGTTACGAGGTGAAAACGACATTACACCGATGATGAAACATGTTCTATCATGCCGAAGCCATTCTCTGTTAAAAAGGGCGTTATTACAAATTCAGATTTCCTCCTACCGAATCAATAATCAGATAGAATGTTCCTACTAGATTTAGCACATGATTAATTGTGTATTAGAGAGATAAACGTCTAATAAGCATTATTTAGTAGCATTAGAGCCAGGAGAATGACCTTGCCAAGTAGAACATGCTATATTGATATGGGTACGATTATGTTATTAATGTGGTAATAAATTAAGTAAGTTTCCGCAATATTCATATTTTTGTAGAATTTGTCTAGGCAAGGATTCTGAAGTTGACTACCAAGGTTAATAAACATATCTTCTATAAATGACTTTGTTGTTATCTTCACTCATGTTACAAGGTCCACCAATACACCAATTTTCCTCATTTGGTTAAAAATAATAAAAAGTGATTTTCTACAGGATATTCCTTTGTATACAATTTTTTGTTGGATGAAAATAGTAATTTAATTAAAATCAGATCTTGTTTCCTTCCTTAAACATTTTGACATTCTTTTGGAAAGGTAGCGATGTCCAAAGATCTGAGCATCAGTTTTGTATCTGATTTTATGAGATTGTGAAAGTAGAAATCACTGATACAAAAGCTTTTTTCCAAAGATGTATTTTAAAATTTGTTTTTAATTTAATTTTTTAACATTTGTTTATCATAGATTTATTTTAGTGTAAAATATTACGTTTCGTATAAATGTGGTCTTCAGAAATGTTGAAAGCTAATTAATATTTAATTTCTATTTACTAATGTTATTTTAAAGCAGTCTCATCCTAAAAATATATATCACATTATGAAAGTATGGATTACTTTCCATTTCCACATCAATAATATCTCATTAATAAACCAATGCTCATACAACTTAATATGTAAAATATCAATATTGACTTTTTAACTAGATAATTATAATATCAATTAAAATACTTAATGGACACATAGGCGTACAGAATACACTGAGGATAAAACATAATATTTGCAAATTTAGTATTTTCTGCAATAAAAACAATCCTTATAAATTAATTTTCATTTCTTGTCAAGACAATTTCTTAGAATCCCTAAATGTCCATAAAAGAACTTATTCAGATTGGAAACTTAAATTCATCACTTCATCAATGGCACTGCACTTCTTGAAGGCTGCCTTGCGACATCCCGTACCATTTGACCGATCTTCATTACGTTGACTTCCTGGGAAAATACCCTACGGGGAGTCTCCAAACTGGGAACAAACAAACTATTTGTCTCATCCATCACCAGTATTGATGTCCGGGGCTGCTATAACTGTACCCCGACACTGATTTCATCCGAAAACCCGCTTCTCTCGGGACAGACATTTCATTACGTGAACACGTCCTCGGGCTGCGGCAGTCTACCTCCTCTCTCTGCTCAAGCCAGCCAAGGTGAGAACTCCGTGGCCCACTCCTCCCAGTGGGAGACGCAAATTTGGCATCACCAATCAGTTACACTATTTACCGTGGTCTTAACCAAAGTGGCCATCAGTCACTACCACGGACACAGAAGGATTGTATTGGTAGATCACTGAACACAGGAGGATGGTATTGGTAGATCCATGATTAAATATCTTTCTTGCATGTCTTCAGCAGTTGGTATTGATTCCAATGCAAGTTGAACGAGAACACTTATTTTTGTTTTCTGGAAAAAAATCTTTATTTGAATTAGGTAAAACACTTTTGGTCGTATCATGATACTTTCTTTATGTTCTATGTAATAGATTCTTTGTAGTCAATTACTCCCTAGATACTTTTAAAAACATCCAATAAATAACATAGATTTAGTACTAATTAGGACACATTAAGGCTCCTACAAGTACACATAGGTTTAACTCTTTGAGAATGGCAACCAAAGAAAATAAAGTATTGTAAATTGTCACGAATGTATTGTTTCAAATAAAATAAATGTTGTATGTTTGTACAATATTAATATAAAGTCACAACTTTTCCCGCAAACATGAAATAGTCTGGGAGCCATCATGACATGGAAGAGGCGTCATCAGCAATGTCGGCCAACAAGTGCCAACCATATCCAAAGAGCTCCCATCCCACGATGCTGGTTCCTCCACATTTGCTGTTAATCACTCGACTGCGATGTTAGTCTCTGAGGTCAAGTAATTTTATTCCGTCTTGAACCATGGCTATCAGACTACTCCGCTGCATCAATGAGTAACCCAAATTCTATAGATACAGAACGGCGCCATTGGCTGTGCCAGTATAACATAATTTGTGTTCTCAAGTGCTATATTTAGATGGCCACTTTACGGCCCGAGTAGGGGTAGATATATTGTATGAATCAATCCCCACAATTGTCAAGGTCGTTTGAAGGAGTTCTCTTGTCCATCGGAGAATCTGCGTGTATCTCGCGCCCGTTAAGTAGTCAATGTAATTAGTCTTTGGATATCGCCATCATCTTTAATGTTTAATTGAAATCCTATGTGCAATGAAAAAAATCCCAGATCATTTTGAGATTAATGTGTCGAACCAAAATTCAACACAATGTACTGCCAAATGGCGTGGATTATGGAAGCCATATGAATGAAGTGTTCGGTGAATGAGTGAGGATGAAGATATTCCATTTTCACCAGTATTCCAGTGATATCACATACACTGTTTGTTGTTGGTGGAGGGCTAGGAATAATCCTCCGTTAATTATTGCTTTCCCAACTGCCTGTTTTTAGTAATTACTGGACCCAGAATGGAAGCTGAAGGTCAAATGTTAACCCACTCCCTGCTCGATTAGACACAGGCATTGCCCTTTAGGGCATCTCCAGTTGCCTTCACCATGGAGAGGGTTAAAGTCCATGACTACAGACATGCATGAAAGTAGACTAAAGTCTCTGTGAAACTGTATGTCTAAGACGAGGGATGCCAAATGTATCCATGTGATATACAATACTCATTTTGGCCCCGAGATTATGAAACATTTTGAGTATGATTTCATAACCTCAAAGTTGAGCTTCAGCATGAAATCGTACTTGAAATGTTTCGTGATCTTAGGGCCAGGGCCCGTATTCTCGAAACTTTGTAAGTCCTAAGAAGTTCATAAGTACTAAGAATTTGCCTAACTGGGTTTCTGCTAATGTTAATTTTTTAGGATATCTTTTCTCACTAAGAAGTTCTTAGCTAAGAAGTTTCGAGAATATGGGCGCTGGTCTTTGCCAACTGGGTTACCCAATTGGTGAAGTTGGTAGAGTGTTTGATTCACATCCAGGCAATTCAGGTTCGAATCCCAGGATCAACATGGTCCTGGTGTTCACACAAGTGGAGCTATTTCAATGCCAATGTGAATTGAAGGAAGAGGATGTAAAGCTTGTACTGTACATTGCTTGTGCCCATGACTACTATCAGTGACTATAGGGTACACCGGTCCTCAGAATGTACATTGCTTGTGCCCATGACTACTATAGGGTACACCGGTCCTCAGAATGATTGTAGCGCTGTGAGAGTCATACCGCCTATTCATGTCAATGTATGAACACTTGACTCTCATAGAGCTACTATTGTTTTGTGAAGCCAGACCCAGGACACTCTTGACATGTGTGGACTGCTACCAATCTTCGGTTTCATGACAATATGGTGGTCTGTAATAGAAAAGAAACCATATTAATTATTCCTAGCAAATGTAAAAAAAAAGGTATTTCTACTTCAAGTACTTGCACCAGTATTTATTTATCCATACTGTGCTTGAATAATATGAATCCCTACTATACCTAAAAACCCAAGAAATAGGCTGAAATTGTATTTTGGATTTTTTGGGGAGGGAGAAAATAAAAATAAAAATTTAACACAAATTTGTTCACAGAGTAGAATGTGTACGTACATTACGCTTAATATGTATGGGTTATAATAACTTCTAATAAATAATTAAACTATACTCTATATATAAATAGACATAACTACAACTATTAAAATACAAATATTATTTACCGAAAATAAATCTATACAAACATAAATCAACGACAAACACTTCTTTCCTTAGTCCAAATAGCAATCAGCTGCTATCTCCCAATATATCCCTGAGATAAATCCTCTTCATTCTATTCTAAAACAAACCTAAAAGACATCATTAATTCATAGTCAGGTTTGATAAATTCCTTGTACGATAAATTGGTTACCAGGCGTTAATGATCAAAGACCTGGAGGAACTGCGCAAAGTTAGCATATGGAAAACAGCCTGGATCCTGGCCATTCGAGACTCCAAGAAGACGCCTTCAATCAATAAATGTGCTCTATTCTCCGGTTATTAGATCTCATTAGCATAGATAAGTAAGTCAGTAATTACGATAATTTTGTAACGCCAGTCAATAGAGAATCTTTTGTGGAAAACTGGTGATTGAATGAATGCCACTTGATGCATGGCGTTACTATTTATAGTATAGATGGTGCAATAGTAGTACGGTAGAGATGCTTTTAAAAGATATATTGCGTCAGATGGATTAAAGAAAAACATCTTGAGAAAATTAATGGACCATTGTTAATTACCAGAATGATAAGAAAGATAAATGAATAAAACTAAGCAAATGAATAAAACTAAGTGAAGACGTATTCAAGAAATAAATAAAAACTCTTCTCTTCAAGAGGTCATTAACCAATTAATATGAGATGTGCACAGAGCATATAATGCCTGATGCCGTGCAATAGATAGATTTGATTTCCTCCAATACACTTTAGGAGAATAGAATGAATATAACACAATTACATTACAACATAATACAAATTGGAATTGTTATATACTAGTAACATTGGTAACATTTACAAGTGGAGTATAAACTGTAGGTTCATCTCCGCTGTTCCATGGACATCCAAGGGCCACTTTGATTTTATTCAGCTGTCATGTAGTATACACTGTACATGGTAGTCCCTGTCAAAGACAATAAAAGCAATTTATAGAAAAAATACAAAATCTTCCACTTATATTTCCTTTGTACAACTTTTCCAAAAATATATTAAAAATAATAAAAATTAAAATAATTTTCTCCAACATTTTGGACATACAATAAGAGACATACTAAGCTTGTATATTGTTTTTGGCGCTAAGCAAATGAATTAATAAACCAATTTGTACACAGCATTAGATTTACATCAGATAAGAGTTTACGTGGGTACTGAACATCCCACATTCAGCGCACCGTCGGCGGAGATCAATGGCGCCCCACTCTGGTAAACACCGCTTGTGAGAAACTCCATGAAAGATTCACCAGTGTAAATGTGGAAATTGTATTTGTGCAATAGATTAAATCCTGGTTCAGCATGCTGTGTGCTGATTGGCTGGTGGGTAGAGTTGCGTCTGCTAGTGACGTTGACCAAGCATGTTTAAAGCTGGAATCGTTGTATAGACATACTGCCACTGGTAGTACACATTATTGGTACATCTAGTGGGCGATTTTGAATACTACCGTAATAGATTTTCTTTGATTTTGACTACAATTTTTCGGCATGATTTTCATGCTTCTTTATTTTTAAACTTCTTCATTTTTAAAACACATAATAGTAAAATAGTTAAATGTTTAATCGTCGCAACAATGTTAAACTCCATGTTCACTCACCCATTGATTTTGAATGAAATTGTAGTGAAAAATGCTAAGTAGATATTATATAAATTGATTTTGTTTGTACATAATTTTGTACCTTCAATTTTCTTTTTTTTAAACTGAGGTTTAACTTCTTGGCAACCCTCTGTGAATAAATTAACTTGGGAATGCAGCATATCTGATTAAAGATACTTCCCTTCTCCTCTGTCAACTTGAAGACTTTATTAGTCTGCATACTTTACATATGTTGTATGTGGTAAGTGAAATAACTAGACAGTGTTCTGATTGCAAATGAAATACATGTAATATCATATTCTGGTTGCACTATTGAAGCAAGTAAGGTACAGTTTGCTTCACATTGAAGTTTCTGATATCATAGAATATATACTAGTCTAATCAAATATTTAGATTAACTATAAAAATATTGATATCTAGTGAGACATGAAGGATACGTAGATGTCTGAATAAGTGTATAATAGAATGTTATAATGTCATGTATCTATAGTAATAATATTGTAGATAATAAATATGACTATATTTTCAATTTCCTTTGATCTGGGAAATACTACATTTAAGAAGATTATACGGTCGCTTCATTCACACCAACAGAGAATCATCCATAAAATATAACAACATTACCCGTGAACGCATTCTAGACGTTTTGGATTATTAGAAAATACTCTTTCAAGGATACACTGCCACGCAAAAATGTACTAGTATAGTACGTTGCTAACAATGTAACTTACATAATAAATGATAACTTAGATCCTAATAGTATGTAGATTTTCTTGTAAATCAGAGTATTTCAGATAGTCAATGTCTTCATTCTCACAAGCCATTTGACTAATATTTTTGTCTCAGGGAAATGCCCGTTTTTGCAAAGGCCGATGTGAAAGTTGTCAAAACGTGTCTTGAAGTTGTCATCATGAATGTACATGTATATGCTTGAACGTGGAACAGTCATTAGAATAAATAAATAAATTATATTAGTGCACTAGACGTCGAAGTGGGAATAGTTCATCCATAAGCGAAAAGCTAAGCCCATACTTTTCGACAAAACTTACTTTAAATATTCATGATGTAGGCCTATTTATAAACAGGTATTTAAACCACAATTATGTTTGGAGTGAACAACTCTATATGTATTGTAGCAATCCTACTAAAGAAATATATTAATACTGAGTAGATTTATTACAACATGCGTAGAATAGTGTTGCCAGATGCAATCACGGTTAACTAATACATGTATATTCCATGGTAGCGTATTTTACCTGAAAGTGTAATATGCACATTTTGCTTGTCTACAATATTTTGGGCAACGAGCTACATTTTCCACAGGGCGCATTGGTTTTAAATATTTAAATATTGTTCATAGTTTTGTATTTAGTTCTCTTTAGACTGTAGATCAATTGTAGGCTGCAGGTTATAGGCCCTACACACAAAAAGTGATCAAGGTGATGTAGGCCTACATTTTCACAAGGATTCCATGTTATAGCCTAGCCTATAATTACGGTACAGTCAATTGCTTACATTTTCAGTGGATTTGGATTCTTCAGTCAATTTTAAAATGCTTGAAATGACAAAATGACTGCCTTTATTTGACAGATTGACTGGCGTAAATTCGATGAAAGAAAATGAAGATAGGCCAATGCGTACAATTTTATAGGTATTCATAATTCTGTATGATTAGCCTACATTCAAACTCACGCCAGTCAAATTGTCAAATAAAGGCTAATGCATGCATGTTGTCGTTTCAGGAAATAAGCCTAATAAAATTGACTCAGTGAATCGAAATTCCATTGAACATTTAAAACATTTTGCCTGGTTTTAGACATATAATTTATTACAAGACGAATCATGCACCATATGATCCATATATGCATGTTCATATGTCGATAATCACAGGCTATCATTGAAACCCCCGTAGCATATCACTTAAATAACTTTTAACAACTGTCCCAACTTTTTCTGTTAGTATTTAACGCTTAGATGTTCTTATAAAACTAGTCTAAATACATATCCGACATCACACCAGTCATGATAAATGGAAATATAGTAGAAACAGTAACGGAGTATAAATATCTCGGGACTATATTATTGATAATAAAGTGTCCTTTTCACAAAATACAGACGCTATATACAAGAAGTGCCAGAGCCGTCTACTCTACAATCATGTCTTTATTTTACAAGTGTTATATTCAATCAATTTTAGTATATTCTGTTCAGTCTTGGTTTGGTGGCCTTTCGCTTAAAAATAAGAATAAACTGAAAAAGATTGTTAATCTTGGTGGCA
>JAVCKZ010108350.1:0-23498 GCA_034780755.1 Lepetodrilus elevatus
GTTGTTAACGTTGGCTATTCTGGGGAATTAAGTGGATATCCAGTGTGTGTTTTGGAGTAAGTATGAAATAGAAAGTCTGCGACTGTGTTCTTGCCTGTATGACTGATTGTGCCTGCATGTGTTAGTGTCAGTGTGTGAGTGAGTGAATTTGGAGTCTTTCACCCATTTGCGACGATGTGAGTGTGTGTGTGCATGGCTGTCTGTTTGTATGTGTGTGTGTGTGTGTGTGTGTGTGTGCAAGTCTGTCTGTCTGTTGTGTGTGTGCACGCGCGTTGGTGTTTACTTCCCTGCCAGCCCAATCTTTCTTGGATGATTTATAAATTAACTTTCAGGGTTGGTTACTTTTCCAGAAAGTTTCAAATATAACTGATGATAGACAGGCTGCTACAGATCCGGGGCGAGACAAATTATTGTTAGATCTAGGCTGCAGATTATAGGTCCTGGAAGGGCACGATGACCTTGAATGTATACATGTTTCGGTGAGCAAGTAATTTATCGCTTATAACATTGCAGCATATGTTCCCGTACACTGTCCTACAATTACCCCACGATTGCCCGACATGGATTTGGTAATGGAATCGAGTAACAGTTTCACACTTGGATGGCCATACAAGAGAAAGGTAACCTTGTCATCTGTAGAACAACGAACCCTGCTTCCAATTATGACCATATGACCAATAACACGAAAGTAAACGTTTTCTGCAATGTACCATGTGACACGCCTCTCGGCAGAAACACAACAAGAATAGCACGGACAAAAAACAAGAAAGAAGCAATGAATATAATCTCGAGGGACAGCTTCATAGGTAACGGAATCTCGGACGGAATGGAACACCATCGGAATGGAATAGACATTGGCAGCAGATGCAGAACGCAAGTGCATGCATGTTGGAGTCTGGTTTATGCGGCCGCTGTTTCCATTTTTCCAACAAAGCTAATAGGGGTGAAAGTGAACAAGCGATACTACTCCAGAGTGGTAAGCCAGATGTACGAGCGTCTTTGTTGCGGGATTGGAAGACGGCAGATTTGCTTTAACTATCATATAACGTGACAGAGTCATCGGGGATCTAATGTGAATTCAATCTGTCCCCAGGAGACACATCAACAAAGGAAATTTCTTTGACTGAATATGGCCGACACAAATATGAAAATGTTAATAATCCTGCTGATCTTAAATAAATATTTATGAATCATTTAAGAGGTTTTCTTTATAGCTTTATTTATTATTTTTGTTATATTTATATTCATTCATACATATTCATTCATTTATTCATTTATTTACTTATTTACTTATTTACTTATTTATTTATTGCATTTATTACATTTATTGCAGTTATTTATTTATTCATTCATTCATTCATTTATTCATCCATTCATCTATCCATCCATCTATTTATTTACCTACCGGTATGTATTATTTCCAAATGCCACTGCAGGAATCATTCACCCATATGGGACGAATAAAAATATATTAATTCTAATATAATCATCAAATTTTTAAATTGATCAATTTTCACAAAATATTCTTGACCATACGATAAGATTCGATATTAAATCTTCCTCGTAACTCCAATCCACCAGAAGGAGGCTGCCGCCAAGGAAGAAAACTCTTAACAATTGCAATTATATTTCCTCCTAGCGCTAAGCACCGACTACCGATATCAGCTGGACCTTTGTACGCGGTAGCCAAACACACCCAACACGCAAGTACTGGCTTCCTATCACAGGAATCACATTGCTTCGAGCTGATTTGATCTAATCTACATCTGACCAATGTCACATCTCGAGATGTATTTACGAATAATGAATTGCGCTTCCAATTTAAACATCTTCAAAAAATAAATAAAAATTCTAAAAAAATAGAATATATTCCATTTGAAATGTCAATGCTTTATAGTATTTGAGGTATGTGAAACAAGTTTACTTATACTCGACATGTAAAACGCTAGTCGCTTGACCGATTCCAACTCTTACTGCAAATCAAGGGGACTTAACTCTAAACTAAAAACTGTAATCTAAATAAATTTCACACTTGCCCTTTGACACTTTTTCGGTGTGCATTTCCTGAAACAATCATGAATTTCCATTTTGTCAGGATCTCTTGAAGATCTCTGGATTACAAGTAATTGAACAATGATCCCTGTACATTACTCCTCAAAACCACAACTGCGTATGGGAACTGTAAACTGATCTATCAATGTCTAATTAACCCCTTATAGAAGTGCAGCTTCGAACAATTCCCGGCCAAATCTTCCACTTGAGCCCCTATGTGAACCATCGTCAGAATACGCACTTGACTGCGTGCGTGTGTGAACCAGCCAGCTGTGCGTGTCTTCGTGTGTATGCACACGCAAGTGCACTTGTGGTGCCGGTATCTATCGAAGATACAGACTGAGTCAAGAGATCGTGAATGTCAAGTGATGCTGGTTAGGGTTAATTGGCCACTAGGAGAGAGCTAGAGCACTACTGCACTCTCAGAAATTTACATCAAATTCTGCGTCTGCTTGGAATGGAACACAAGATACTATCTTTTACGATAACAAGCCTCTACGATAAAACATCAAGATGAGAACTTCCATTTCAACGATAAATATTCTCCCATTGTCAAACTAAATCTATACGCTCTTAGAAAATACTGACATTGAAGGTGACTTTATATGGAAAACAGACAACACAAAGCTGTCTTTTCATGATCAAACTGCAACATTGTGGTAATATGTAAACTACTACCAACAGAAAATGTGACAAAGAAAAATTGTTATTTGATGGTAATGATGACAGAGTAAAGATGTGCATACAGCTAAGAGAAATGTGATACTCCCCAGGGAGTTGAGATGGTTAAGTGAGTGCACACTGATCCATTAGCTGGGCTATAATAGTCAGTAATACATTGGCACTGCTGTACAGAAACACATTGGAAGCCAGACACCTTGTACAGTGCTCCCTCGATATAACGCCCTTCGATGCACTGCGGATTCGGATACAACGCTGGTCCAATGTGGAACCCATTTTTTTTTCTCTCTGAATTTATTATAAAATTTATATTTTTTCCCCTCCAATTGATATAACGCGGGTATTATAACGTGGGTGGCATGTCATGGACCCCAAATTCAAATTCGAGGGAGCACTGTATCATTATTATTTATTGATTCAGACAACACTGGGTATCATTTCTCGAAGCTCTCGTATCTACTACGAGACCATAAGGACTCCTGTAGCAATTTCTAATAGAATACACGGGGATCGTTACGAGAGCGCTATGGTCTCATAGTGGGTATGAAAGCCTTTAGAAACGATACCCTGGACATTGCAAACTTCTGCAACGAAGAACTTGGTGCTACAACCAACACTCAGAGATGCTTTAACCCTCCCCCTGCTGGATGCAAACAGTAATGTTCTACAGAGCAAGGATCTGGATTAATCCAGAAGGGAAATGGTTAAAGAGCAATAGTTGTGTGTTAAATGTAGGCTATAAAACATGAATGGTTCTGAACTTGAAATCAAAGCCCTTATCACTTTTCTGAGCAATTTAGAGAACTTGATGATCCTCATCGACAGTTATCTAACATGCAAGATAGGACCTTACTCCTGGCTGAACTTTCATGAAACTGTCCTATCTACTACGAGGCCATTACAATATTTCGTAAGTGGTTTATCGTAGTGATTGAGACTGCTCACGTGAGGGATATGGTTTCATAGTGGCTACATACTGGGTATGAGAGCTTCATGAAATGGCTATGGTCTCGCTGTGGGTATGAGAGTTTCGTGGAAGGTTACTGTGCTGATCAGATAGCCGATGACGACCCACTTCTAGAGCTACATCCATGATAAGCTCTACTTCTGTAGATCATGGCTACGTTCCAAAGAACCGATTGTTACACTATGAGAGTTATACCTATACTCCAGCAGAACCAGAAAGATGATAAAGACCTATCATTCTATGGGACCAGAAGGCCAATGACAACCTATACTGACAGGACAAGGAAAAGGATGAAGACCAATACTCCAGCAGGACCAGAAGGCCAATGACGACCTATACTGACAGGACAAGGAAAAGGATGAAGATTTATACTCCAGCAGGACCACAAGGCCAATGATGACCTACTCTGGCAGGACCAGGAAGAGGATGAAGACCCTTACCTCTTAGGTTCTTGATGAAGTCGTCCAGCTTCATCTTGCACTCGGGCTTAATGTTGGAGTTGTGGAGGTCCGTGTTCAGCATGATGATGGCGAAGGCTAGCAGGAATATCGTGTCCAGAGTCTTGAAGTTCTTCACCTGGTCGGGGTTACACTCGCAGTACCGGTCGGCAAACGCCTGCAATGGTGAAACGTTGAAACATGTTTATTTTTCATACATGTTTTACAGTCATTTTAAAAATTATTTAAATAATTTTTATGTCATAGCTTGTGTATTAGTGATTTGTTGCTTAAGATGTTGGGCTTTTTGGGTTTTGTTTATGGATTTGGGGTTTTGTTTTTCAAAATGTTGCGTACAGCAGCTCTAAAATATTGCTCAGATCATAGCTTCTTACTGAATGCGTGTCATGAACTTAATACAATATTCATACCAACTGCATTTTAAATCATTCAGCTTATCGGGACATAATATTGAGAGTATATTAAATTTGGTAAATACCACAGGGAATTATTTAGATGAATTATGTAAATAGCTTAAATATTGATAAACATTTTTGTGTGTTCTTTTCTTGAAATGAATAGATATCCTCCACTAAAATGAGAGTTGTGCGATGATACAAATGATGCCATCTTGACATGTGATTGAGCTGCAATTGCAAGAAAACTCCCATAAACATGTAGATAAATTTGTTTATTTTACACTTACCTCCATCAATCTCTCAATCTTCTGGGCCTCACCCTGGAAGGAAAGATATACCATGTACAAACATATACACTTTAATACATATTTTAAAAATCTCTCAATGTTTTTCTTGATCCATATTGCATTTCTATGAACTTTCCATATCCTTCCCATTTCTTTCAAAGATGGCAGTTAAAATAAAAACTTGCCAACATATCAAGTCAAAACCACTTACCGGCATTCTGAAGTAACACTGGTATTTTCTTAAAGCCACATCTACTTGCAGACCAGATAGGTCGATTTCTTCCGTGAAGTAGCTGAAAGAAAAAACCACATCATCAATATTTGAACAATGACTGCCAGCTGGCAAAGGGAGATAAGTGATGGAAGTCACACGAGTTAGAATAGTGTTCAATGTGTTCCTAGGTGCAGAGAAACCGTGGCTGAAATCAATGACCCATTAGTTTAGAGTATTAATTGGTGGCTGGAGTTTGTCAGTTACATTCCCATCCAGACACGGGTTTGACACGCCCATAGTCAAACCCATAGCCGAATCCATACAAGGAGGTCTACATTTATATCGGGGCTTCCGATATGCTATCTGATCAATTTTCCTAATTGGATCTCTTAAACCAATATTTTCCTACTGGCTTTTATGATGTCAGAGATTTGGTAAATCGGATTTGAACCGCCTTCTGAATGGGCTTTGAAAATTGAACGTGAGCCATTCTCAGACGGAAATAGTAACCAAAATCATTTAAACTAAGCTTGGTAGGATATATTTGGTTGGATGAAGTTTCAGTCAAACACAAGTTATTTCATTAGAATATCCTGTGGTAGTATAACAAAACATGAATTGATTTTGTCAATGAAGATAACAAAATTATAAAAATAATAATAATACGTACATGTAAGAAGAATTTTAGTATTGTAACAGATTGATAATAATAAGGACGGATCTTGTCGTCAAGATTAATTTTCACACTTAAAAATTTAGAAGAATTTGTATCCAAATCCAATTTTCACATATCTCAAAGATTGACTGATTTATAATATGAAAATAACAAACACCCACATCCCTTTTTTTTAAAGTCTGCCATTTTAATTTATTCGTTGACAACATCAGACAAAGATAATTACTAGGAAAGTTATCAGGAAACTCTCTCATTAACAACAGACAGGGCACCATTTTTCATTTCAACAAAGACGTCTTCCCTGCAAGACTGAACAGCAAGGTGAAGCCATCGTGAAACACAACAGCCACAACATCCTTTATCCAATCGCAACCTCGTTCCTGATTGGTCAGCCGTACAGAGACGCCACCAATCAACGAGACCCTAAACTTGATTACGCCATTACCTAATCTCTGTAAAAACACGACACACTGACTCAGACCTAATTAAGATTTAGCGATGTCGTTAATGACATTACGTCTTTTTGAGAACGATTAAAAAAATTTGAAGAGCTTAGCTAAAAGAAAGTTGAGAAACAGGATCTCAAATTGGGTTTGCGTTTGATCAAGTTTGTTAGATAAGACATGAAGACAAGAAAACCAGAGATTAAAGTTTAGATCTATCAAGTATAACATAATTTATTTTCGATGCAATGATTATTTTCAAATCTACATTTTCAAAAATTCACCACATTACGGGATGTATTTATTGAAGATGACGTCAAACATAATATTGGTTATAATGTGAGGAATGAATATTGACCAGTCTAGAAGCCTAGAAGAATCTTAAAGCTCAAAATGCGATTAACTTCTTAATTCATGAACATATCAACCCCCCAAAAAATAATTAACAAATAAAAATTAATTAAATGCTATGATTAGCCCAAAGAAATCACCTCCTGTTCAATGAAACGTCACAAAGAACTTGTTCAAATATTTCCTCAACAAAAGCTTCGTTAGGAAGATTAATTTGACAAATTCCATCAACGCCCCTACCAATGCCTCGTCATGGGTGTCATGGATGTCATGACCGTCACGGGGAGCCTTGTCATGTCTAATCATGTCATGCCCAGCCGCCCAATGACAGTAGATCATTATAAGCTCCATATTTTCTAGGCAAATAAGCCCGTTGATTACAAAAGGCCATCATCATGAATAAACCAGTAACATCTCAATCATTTCAATCTGTCCAAAGGGATGTTAACAGTAATTTTTACCAGAATATTTACAATTCAAAGGGATGTTAACAGTAATTTTTACCAGAATATTTACAATTCAATTGCAGGTTGTTGGGTGCGTATGACAACTGGATTTGAATGATCAATCAAATGTAACCTCTGCAAACCACATAATTTTTCCCCAACATTTTAATATTTTTTTAAAGAAGAAAAAGTGCATGATCCCAAATTATCGGCTTATGAGGGAAATTATCATAAAAAGTAAAAAAATATAATATTAAGTGTCACCAGTTCATAAATTACACATAGCCACATTAACATTTGAAGACTAATGTTAATCTGAAACTGAGATCTATTTCACGGAAATAAACGCATTTTTTATTGTAATATGAAAGAAGATGCATGCGTCTCCAAATACTCGAGACAAGCGAATTCAATAATCTTGAATTGATTAATCCTCGAAAAATTCCCTGCTATTGTTTAAAAACATGTAACGCCTCTCTGCGAGCTCCCCTCAGGGCGTGCTACCAACAACAGTGCTGCGACACGATATTACAAGGGGGGCTTGAGTTTTTATCAAACCGTCTTAATTAGTTTCTGGGGGCATTTCTGAGTAGTTGATTATTTTGCGATGGACTAACGGACTGGAAGATGAGTTAATAAATCATAGAGTTCATGAATATTCAATGGGTGCTAACAGGTTTTCATGTCGCAAAAAGATCCAGCGTGTCCAAACTGGCCGATAAAATGTTGGGAGTCCGTGACACGTCGGAACATCAGAAAGCGATGACTCCGACCAAATGACAACTAAACGCTTTTCACTGACAATACTGAGAGCCAATATCTGACTTCAAAGAGATGATATTTCTCTTTCCTTCTCATCTTGCTTTTGTTAATTTATTTCTTTTTATTAAATCGGGACATGATATTTGGGAACATTACAACTTGAATCACTGAAATATTTTGTCCTAATTTGTCCTAATTTTCTATTTATTAATATATCTAAAAAATGAAAACAATATTATTAATATTTGTTTAGGTTTTAAATATTTAACATATTTCACAATTTTCCTAAAAGACAACGATGGATACTTTATACATCATTTAAAAAGGAAAAAAATAATATATCGTACATTCTATTTTGTACTTAGTAATAAAAGCTTTTCTGTTCTAAATATGTCTAAATATACTCCAAAATGACGTACCGTATACCACAGTAAAAACTGATACAGGATCAAGAACAATACGAGAGAAATGCCTGTCCAAATATGCCCAACATAGATCATGATCTTATTCTAAAATATGGTTATTAATGCACATGGAACAGACTGTATTAATCCTGTCCTGTAATGTCCTCGCATTGTAGTTATCGCAATTAGCAGTGTATTTCACAATGCGATTTATTGCCCAGTGCACCGTTACCGCCGTCTTGCAGGTAATTAGCTCTGGACAGATACAAATCCCCGTGGAGATTACAAGGCACTGGAGCTGTATCACGGGCAGCTTAATGGCAAACAGCATGACCGGTCACCACGCGTGACCAACGAATGGCGCCACTTGGATTTTTCTAACACTGAAAATAACACTACACTGCGCATTGCATGTAATGTATAAGGTGAGTGAGTGAATATGGAGTTTAACGTCGCTGCGGGAATCTTTCACCCATTTGCGACGATAAAGCAATTAGTTATTTTAATATATGTGTGTTAAAAACGAAGAAGTTTAAAAGTGAATGTATAAGGAGCATTTCTCTCTGTGTGTAATGTGTACAGAAAGGAGATGTTTGTTGCACATGAAATCACAACTATCAATATTCTTTGTGGCAGTCCTGATCATATACAGCAGAAAGGTTAAATGCTTGAATATTATGAATGATGACTGTAGGCTAAATCATAAGATAATATGATACAGCTTTCAGTTTTTCCAATCAAAATTTCCACATGGGATACTGTATCCGCAAAAATGGATGTATTTGAAGGCAACCCTGTCTGCAATAATTATGACAGTATTCAATCAAGAAGTACAATCAGAACTTAATGCAAGAGCTCAGAGCCCGGGTCCTGTCATAACGTGTCACCTCGATACAATCTAACCCCAACAAACCCTGACACTAATAACTGTCTTACGGACCGCATCCATTGCACTAAGGTTTGTTCAGGTCCATATTGATGTCAAAGTTAATGCTATCAGAAATATCATTCCTGCAAATACTCGTCATTTGCAGCCAATCTTAAACAAACCCAGGAGAAGGTCACGGCAGTCAAAAGCAAGATGGTAGCCGAGGTCTTTCTTATCTAGGAAGGTCTTCACAGCGACTGCACTTGTGATAATTTTGTGAAGTAATTGAAGGGAATCGACAGACAAGGAATCTCATGGTAGACTTATCACACACCTAGATTGGCAGCTACTGTAGTTCAGAAGAACCTGCATTGGCAGCTAGTGTGGTGTTAGACAGCAGGAGAGTGTTGACAAGAACATAAACATGCACTATGTCTTGCATACAGATTGAGGAACTAACAGCAGTACACACGGAACAGTGCAGCTTGGATAATCAATCAACAGCTGGTCCACTTCCTTCCATGTTACCATGTTACCCTGCCCATCTGCTCTGCACTTTACCTTGCCCGACTTCCATGTTACCTTGCCCATCTTCTCAATATATTACCTTGCCCATCTTCTCAATATATTACCTTGCCCATCTTCCATGTTACCTTGCCCATCTGCTCTGCACTTTACCTTGCCCAACTTCCATGTTACCTTGCCCATCTTCTCAATATATTACCTTGCCCATCTGCTCAATATATTACCTTGCCCATCTTCCATGTTACCTTGCCCATCTTCCATGTTACCTTGCCCATCTGCTCTACACTTTACCTTGCCCAACTTCCATGTTACCTTGCCCATCTTCTCAATATATTACCTTACCCATCTGCTCAATATATTACCTTGCCCATCTTCCATGTTACATTGCCCATCTTCCATGTTACCTTGCCCATCTGCCTTGCACTTTACCGTGCCCAACTTCCATGTTACCTTGCCCATCTTCTCAATATATTACCTTGCCCATCTTCCATGTTACCTTGCCCATCTGCTCTGCACTTTACCGTGCCCGACTTCCATGTTACCTTGTCCATCTGCTCAGCACTTTACCTTGCCCAACTTCCATGTTACCTTGTCCATCTGCTCAGCACTTTACCTTGCCCGACTTCCATGTTACCTTGTCCACATGCTCAATATTTGACCTTGCCCAACTTCCATTATCTTCAATTTTGCTGTGCCTGTTTTCTTTAATTTTACGTTGCCTATCATGCCTGTTTGTATTCCATTTTACCTTGTCTGTCTTCTATTTTGCCTTGCCTATCTTGTCTGTCTTCTATTTTGCCTTGCCTATCGTGTCTGTCTGCCTTCTATTCTATATTGTCAATCCATCTTCCATCTTATCTAGGCAATATATTTTCCTCTAATTTTATCTTGCCAGTCTACAATTAGTTTAATCCCGCCTGTCTGTTCGACATTACCTTGTTCAAATTACCTCGTGAATCCATCTGGTAAATTAACTGCGATTGGACTTTCTTATCAGTACTTCTTCCATGAAGGTAATGAACATTTCCACAAATAACTTTTTAGCAATGTTTGTTTGTCTGCAGTTGTTATTTTTAAAGACAAATCCCTCCTGTCACGATGCAACTTTAGAAATTTGTAGCAATGCAATACTCACTCGTGAAACACGAATATATTCTAATCTCTCAACAACAGATAAATAGAAAAAGAAATTCACATATAAATTCAACGAAATCGGAAGTGCCGACAACTTCAACAGATGTTAATCTGGTCTACGTGATGTACGTACTAATAACTGTTGGCAGTACGGTACAGTAGTCACAGTTTACTACAGATTCTTCAGAGCAGATATAAAACAGGTAAAAGTGATACTCGAGTACAAGAGATAGGCAGAAGTGTTTTGGTCCAGGTGCAGAATAAAATGTTCTGCTTACAGGATGTTCTGCTTACAGGTTACAGGATGTTCTGCTTACAAGTTACAGGATGTTCTGCTTACAGGTCACAGGATGTTCTGCTTACAGGTTACAGGATGTTCTGCTTACAAATTACAGGATGTTTTGCTTACAAGTTACAGGATGTTTTGCTTACAGGTTACAGGATGTTCTGCTTACAGGATGTGTTGGCTACAAGTAGCAACACACAAACCCCAGGTGAGACGAGATCCAACTTTGAGGCATTATCAGGGATGAAACCAAAACATCTCAAACACACGTAGAGCTTTACCTGAGCAGCCAGACCTCATCTATAATCATCTGCGTTTTTTTATAATTCAGCCGTGACTCACAATTTTGCCTCCATTTTACGTTCCACCTGTCATTTTTTCCCTTTTCTATTGATGATTTCTCAAAGACTCCTGTAAATCTCTTAGCAATATTTTCATTGCTGGAGTTTTTTTCCCAGGTAATTCCCTCATCGTTAAGATTAGGAATTGAGGCTGTTCCCAGGTAAACATTTTTCTTTCGACGAGTTTTCCAAATGTAATGTTATTAGATCTCTGTATGGGTTGTTACAAAAGATATGCAAATATTGGATATGAAAATGAATATGGATGCCGTAGAACCGACGCCAGGAAGTGTGGGCTGCCATATTAACCCTCTGCCTGCTCGATGTAGACAGACACTGCTCTTTACAGTATTTCCGGCTGCTTCCAGCATGAAGAGAGTTAAATAAAACCATTAAAAAAGTATGGATCTGAAATGGATAACGGACACGAAAACAAACTGAAGTTGAGAAGGATGCTCGTCACAACAACCGGCCCCACAGGACCTTGTTGTGTTCCTGTTGTGTTCCTTGTTGTGCCCCTGTCAGGTAAACACAGACACGAGTTCAAGAGAGCAATCACTCGAGCTTCCACCTGCATGTGCTGCTCTGCACAGTTACTTGCATCAACAGACGGAACCCAGTTTGCCCCAGTGAGATGTTTACTCGCCATGTCTCACCTGCTGGCTACATTCACACCTAGGTCTTGTTTGTGGGTCCGTGTTGCAGCTCGCCACTGGGAAGATGATGGCTGGGGCTGTCAAACAAACCGGACCCAATTGTGGAGGTGTGAAAGTGTGAGTGAATAGGAACTAAATGGTCAGCGAATCTTTCTCGTTTGCCGGAAATGAAGAAAACACACATTTGAGACTAATCAGGCGGTTTGTTGGATTAGGAACGAGTGTGAAATGAGACTTTACTAATAGTACAAAGATTTAAATAATTCTACTGTATTCAACTTGTGCTTAACCAAGTATACGCAGCTGGTACTTTCCGGTTTTGTCCTTCTTATTGTGCTACCAGCTAACGTATTCGTAGCGACTCGCTTGGCTGAATGTTGATGTAAAAACACACACACTGATGTTGATGTTGATGGTTTATTATGAGACAGGCTTCAGAACTGGTCCGGCAAATAGCTTAAAGATTCCCGACTTCCTTCTTAATTTATACTTTAACTTATCGTGAGGGATGTGTCCGAAAATGAGCTCGAGCGACTCCAAAATAGCAACGTGCCTTCTAGTGATTATTAACACGTTGCCTGCCACGAACTCCCGTCTATGGATTTCCCTAAGCTATTTATGCCTTTCTCAAATATACTTCACAACCAATCATTTTATATTATTGATCAATTCTAGTGGCGTGTCAGTCCCAGAGCTGTTACGGTTAGTCACATTACTGCGTTATAGTATATTTTCAATTTAACTACAAACTCATACATTAAATGTTATTTCCAAATATTAAGCCAAAGTTAATTATTTCTAATTAACTTACAACTCATTAATAGATTTTGCTGCCTATGATACGACCCCCTCGTCGGACTAAAGTGTGCCCTCACACTTTGTACCTGTATTGACTTACTTTCACAGCTCGGGAACTAACACACCTTTACTAACATTCAATACCCTATTCACCATCTAAATTCTAAAATGTTAACAGCACATACTAATATAATTATTATTTCCAAACATTTGCTCAGAATCATCAATAATGTACAACCAATTACAATTCATTTTAGACATCAAATAGTTACAACTGTTTGTCAAATAATAACTATTCAATTCATTTAACAATCATCATCACTGTATAACATTAGTGTCTAAAATCCAATACTACTGACCATTTCATTTACAATGTCATTATTGCTAATCATTAGCACAGGAACAGCTGATCACAAAATTTTGCCAGCATATACAATGACACAATAACCTACTGCATTAATATTTCAGTGTAACACGTTCTATACATGATCCTGTAGTTAGCCATATGTTTCCTACTACTTTGCTTCTTATGTTTAAATAATTGACATATTGATAACCATTTAACATCCGCCGACCCATACCAATTCTGTCGTGTACTTCGGTTCACTATGGACAATCCCAGCTGTCACGTCAGACCTCACTATAATAGACTATAGCATAAAACATAATCCATATAACCCTTGACTGTGACTTCGTCATTACCTCTTTATTCTCATTGGCAGTACTCGAGTAGCCTGTCCCTAGTATTTATTATTCTCCCTCTGCTCCACTTTTGTATGTGAAACGCCCTCGTTTCTTACAATTATGATTTCAGCTGAGACCCTTCATTCTGTAGGCGTAGCCACATATCAATGAATAATATAATGACCTGACCGTTCACCCATAAACCCAATATGATGAAATGCAACACATCAGAAGAGTTTAGTAGCCAGCTAACGCCATTTCGAAAGAAACCTTATTACATAATTAGCAACATTCGTGAATGCACAAAACCCAACACCATATATATTATAATTACAAGTAACTAATATGTACTACAAACACAACACATGCAAATATATATTCATGTAATATTAATAAAAATTGATTGCGTTGATATAGCGCATCAATCACAATGAAAATGCTCCGTGCACGTGTAGTTCGTGTCGTTCATACAATGCAAGCGGATGTACATACTTCTTGTTTAATTATTACATACAAGTAAGAACATATCTTCGCATACTATTGAACAAAGCATCAATACATCCACGTTTGTCTACAATAACAACTGAAGATAGACAATAAATGGTGAACTTAAACACCCGAATTAAATGAAATATCCATAATAATATATTACCATCATGCCCATACAGTTATATACATCAGGCTAACGAACCCATAACCATATGAAATTGTAACAATAACTAGTGTATTTCCTACGTATTGCCATTCGTGATACAATTATTATAAACTAACAATGTACTGTTATGGCCTTCTCAGGTCCCTACTTCCACTTATCTACTCAAATTCCTCAAATACTTCAAATTCTTCTTTTGTGAATTCTACAAAACGTTTACCATCCTTTGAGACTGCAATGTAAGGCCTTCCGTTCTTAATAATTGTAGCATGTTCTGAGCGTACACCAACAGGCAGAGGGAAATATGACGCTTTATAAAGAGTTAATTCCGCATTTTTAAGCCGTAACGGAATCAATATTGATAGGAATAATACATGATTTTGTCTCGTAAGTTGCACCTTTACGTTTGAATAATATGCCGAAAGGTCTTCATGTAATAATTCGAATTGCGGGTATGTGTCTAATAATTCTCCTTTGATATGAATTAAAGTTTGCCTAAGTACCATCGGATGAATAAGTTCAGGAGACGCAATTCCTGATAACCCTCTCGTTATTCCCATTAATAGCTTGTCCGCCCTTTCTCGAAGGTTATATGTTAAGTATAATTCCTTAGATATTAAAAGTGTTAGTTCAGCATTAAAACGTCTAATCCATGTTATTTCTGCATCTATAGATTTACCCAAATCTATTACTTGAATATGGTTTTGTTCTATGGCGTCGGAAAGATCTTGCAATCTGTTTTCCGTATGCAACATTACTGAAGCCATCTGCTGCTGTGAAATATTGAAAGCCAAGTCGCGTGTCTTAATAGCTTCAGACATTGAATGTGCTATATATTCCATATGTATCTTTATTTTATCTAGCTCTTTTTCTGTAGCCACACCTGTAATTGTACTAACAATATCTCCCAGGAAAGGAAGCCATGATCGTTTTTCTCTAGACCTTGAAGATTGACTTTTAATTTCTGTAACCAGTATTCCTGTAGAACCCAATACCCCGAGTATCTTACTTAAAGTTTCCTTCCTCATTTCTCTCATAAAAGCAACGATATTCGTGTACACCTCATGAGCGTTTAAACACGTTGACGACTGAGCATCAATGTTATTCGGACACATATCTCCCGCCGTGTCAGGTATAGACGGAGAATCGGTGCTGGGTAGAGTCATAGCAAACGTATGCACCCATGTTTCGTCATACGTTTCCATCCTTCCGAGGTTGGAAAACATTACTCCATAGTGCCATCTCTTTACTTCTTCTATTGATTTGGGCTGCACTAAAGCCAACAATATTAGTAGGATGACCTGACTGATCATTGTGCCTGAAAAAGGAAAAGGAAGCACCCATTTGATACAATATTCTACTATCACATCTTACCTATCATTCGACCACTCTGCGGCACAATATACAATATTACCTTCTCTACACTCGCAGTCAACACGCTATGCCTCTTATCATCTCACCCGAGATCTAAAACTACACTCATCTAACTGTATTATATACAGTAGACATGAATACCCTTTCCAACTGTATCTCCAGAGTGACAGTGGGCATCATCGATAAATATTGCAAATAGAAAGCATTCCTATGGCATTCACTTCCCAAAATTATATCTTTGACCGGCGTAATCCTTGAAAGTAATTTCACTACATTACTTGTCTAAGGTTGTATAGTACATGCATGGGCTGCTTCATCCGTTATCATCTCTTCTTCATCATCCTGTGTCATCAAATTCATATGCTTCTCCTTCGACTCTATAACTACGCGTCTTCTCGACGACCCACTAAAACTACGCGTCTTCTTCGACGACCCACAAAACTTCGCGTCTTCTACGACGGCCCACTAAACTTCGCGTCTTCTACGACGGCCCACTAAACTTCGCCAGAATACATCTCATTTGTGCCACAGAGTAATGCTTCCTTCTTCACTCATCATACGTTATACTTATATCATTCAAACTCAGTTTCTTACATTTGCTGCGCAGACTTTCATTCTTACTATTAAGGTGCATCCTTTCCTTTCCAATACTCCATTTCATAATGAATTAACTCATATTTTAACCCTTAGTTTATACTAATTTATTCCCTTGTGCCTAACACATTTGTTCTCCTTGTACTTGTATATTTTACCAGTTATTTACTTTTGTTTTCTTACTGTAGCTCTGTCTCCTCTTTCAAACTGGAAGCCTGTGCTAACTTTTGCAGTTTCTCAACGGCCAACTTGGATTGACTACGCCAGGTTTTATGAGCATGGTAGTCCTCTAGCAACATTTCTGGAAGAAGTGAACTAGACACCCAACGTGGAATTTTCACCTCATGGTATCGGACTAGGTAGTGTCTGATTCCACCGATTCGTTTCGAAGCTAAAATTCTTCCAACAGCCGGTTCACCTTTGCTGAGGTTGTGGATAGGAGGAACAAGATCCAGCTTGGTCTCAGATCTCCAACGATCTCGCAATACAGACAGAGGCAAATCATCCTCTACGTCCCATTTAGGAAGAGGTTCATCCCGCGGATCCTCAGGACGCTCCTCCTCAACTAAATCTGGGTCATTAGGAAGCTCCACGTCTGGTGGGCGACTCTCAGGTCCGAAGTACGGCTTCAGGCGATTCGCGTGGATTGGTGTTCTCAGAGGTTTGTGAGTCCCACAGTGACGTAACAGATAGTTTGGCGTCTCGTATGCGAACACTATGTAGAATGGCCCTTCATATTTCCTTTGCAACTTGCGAGAAAAATGGGGAATGAGTGTTCCTTTACGCAACCAAACTCTCTGTCCAACTTTGAAAGTAGGATCTCTAGCATTCTTGTCGTGGTATGCCTTATAGGCTTGCTGTGCTGCTAGCACATTGCTACGTGCAATGTGACGAGCTATCTCCAAGTTATCAAGTAATTCTCTCAAATCAGTTTGTAATGCAAGTGGGAGATCTGATGATACTGGCTGTAGTATATTATCGATTGCCATCCTTGGTTCCCTACCATACACCATGAAATAAGGTGAGTATCCTGTGGAATTAATACAAGGACTCAATCTGTACCCGGCCATGATAGACTGCAGCAGGTGGGGCCACACTTCTCTGGCATCCTCACAGTACACTAGTATCGATTGTGTTATGATAGCATTCATGCGTTCCACACTAGCATTCGTAGCCGGATGGAACGGTGACGTGTGAAGACGTTTCACGTCTAGTATCTTACACAGTTCTGACAGTATCCTTGACATGAATTCAGTACCTCTATCTGAAAGTACTGTTCTAGGAGTTGAATGTCTTGTAATGATTGTATCAAAAAATGCTACGGCGACTTCTTTCGCAGTTTTTGTTTTCAGTGGGACTGCTTCACACCAACGTGATGCCGCATCGACCGCTACAAGGACATATCTATATCCTTCCTTTGTTGTGGTGAATGGTCCTAGGAGGTCTATGTGCCACCTATCAAAAGTATCCACTATCTGTAAGGGTCTTAGTGGTGCAGGACGTTGGTGAACATCACGTTTTGCTACTTGACATTCTACACATGTTTTAACCCAAACTCTGATATCTGAATACATTCCATTCCAAAAATATTTGAGTCGGACTGCAGAATAACATCGATCCACTCCAGGATGTGTAGCCAGTAAGGAATCGTGATATGCTTCAATCACATCTCGTCTCAATGGAAGTGGTACACACAATTGACGAAATATTCTGACACTTGCTCCTTTGTCACGAGGCTGATAGAGATGATATAGCATTTCGTCATGCATGATATAATCAGCAGCCTCAAGGATTACCTTCCTTGCCTCTTCATTTTGTTGTGGTAAAGTGTTATGAAGAATGTACCGAATGATATCGCCAAGTTGTTTATCTTCCAGTTGTAATCGAGCCATATGTTTAGGAGATATCTGTCCCTGGAACTTCACTTGTATTTCTGGATCAGAGCAGTTTTGCTCTCCGGTATTTGTACTTTCTGTTCTCATGCCTGCTTCTGGATCTTCCTGATTCAATGGTGGTATCTTTGTGATGTCTGTAGATTCCATATTGATCGCATCAATTGGCCATACCTCTTCATCGACAGTGGTACTAGGTGAATACTCCCTACGACTCATAGCATCAGCATTTGTGTTTGCAGATCCAGCAATATACTTAATTTCTACATCATACTGTGAAAGTAGTACGCTCCAGCGTCCCAATCTCCCGGTAGAATATTTTATTGTCTTCAAATATTGTAGAGCTGCATGGTCGGTGATCACTGTGAACCGTGTATCTGCTAAGTATGGATGGAAATGCTTGATACCGAGTATAATCGCCAGACATTCCTTTTCTGTGATAGTATATCTTCTCTGCGCTGAGTCTAAACTCTTCCCACCAAATGAAATGGGATGTTCTTTCCCATCGTCCCCTTTTTGTGACAATACAAACCCAACAGCTATATCTGAAGCATCACACGCCAGGATGAATGGTTTGTCAAAATTTGGATATGCCAGTACGGGTGATGTTATTAATGCCTTCTTGACAGAGTCGAATGCCTTTCCCGCCTGAGATGACCACTCAAACGGAATGTCTTTTCGTAGCAATTCATGCAATGAAGCAACCATTTTTGCATAACCCTGTATGAACTTCCTGTAGTATCCTGCCATTCCTAGGAAAGATCTTAACTCCTTCTGGTTAGTTGGTTGTGGATATGTGCAAACACCCTCGACTTTCCCAGGATCAGTTTTCACGCCATCTTTTGATATTATGTGACCCAGATATGGAATACTCTTGAGAAAGAAATGGCATTTTGATGGCTTCAGTCTTAGCCCTGCTTCTTGTAGTTTGTCAAATACCGACCTCAGGTTACACAAATGATCACGGAATGTAGGTGAATATACTAGAACATCATCCAAGTATGTGAGTACAGATTTCCACGACATTGATGAAAATAAGGAGGATATAATGAAGGAGAATATGCTTGGTGCATTGACCAGGCCAAATGGCATGACTTTGAACTGAAACGCTCCCTCTCCTTGTACAATAAACGCCGTTTTGCACTTACTCTCTTCTGCAACTGGAATTTGGTGATATCCTGATATCAAATCTAAGCATGAAAAGTAATTAGCGCCACTACTTCCGATTGACATAAGTGCCTGGTCAATATGCATAATTGGCCAATGTTCAATTTTGGTGAGTTTGTTGACTCCACGAAAATCGACCACAAATCTCGTTGTTAAGTCCTTTTTCTTCACTAGTAGAACCGGTGCGGCCCACGGGGAGAATGTTGGCTCAATGATGTCATTATCTAACATTTCTTTTACATGTTTGGCTATCTCTACACGCTGGCGAGGGTTGACAGGATAAGGCCTCTGACGTATGGGAGCATGGTCGCCTGTGTCTATATGGCATTCAAATAGATGAGTTCGTCCAAGTTCGGATATGTCTTTTGCAAATACATCTCGATGACGACCTAAAAATATGAGCAGTTGTTCCATCTCTTCCGATGTCAGGTCCTGTGTGTTCAAATGAAAGGGTAATTCAGAGGCAATCTTGTGATAATACCCTGCTGCTGGGAGGGGTGCTGCATCATCAAAGTATGAATCCAATTCAGTAGCACCTGTAATCTCGTCGCTCTTTGTCTTATTGTTTGAAGTACGTGTAATAGCCGTCAACAACACCTCCTTGTTTGACAGGAATTGATTACCTGTCGAGTCCGGGACCTGTTTCACCTGATCTATACTGCAGACAATACCTGTTTCTGTTATACTGGGTTTTCCCATTTCTTTATTTAGAATGTCGGATGGTTCAATTTCATCAAATGTGGCCACCGGTGAACTCGTACTCAATTGAATGGAAGCATTTGTCGGATTCAATACCTTGAATATTGCTTTATTATCTCGTACCGATACCAAACAATGGGACCCCAGCAATGACTGTCGTAACAAGGAGGCCGTCGGACATAGAATACCCAACCCAGAAACAGGTGCAGAATCAAGTTCTACAGTCACACACGCTTCTGATCTAGGGGGAACACAGATGTTTGTTATTGTACGTGCAACAGGAGCAGACTGAAGGAATTTTGCAATTGCTGACCCATTTAGCAAAGTTAATTGTCGGCGAACCATATCAATCGACCCCTGATGTTGACTCAAAAAGTCAAGCCCTAGAAGGAAAGGTTGAGCAAGACCTTTTACGATATAAAACTTCTGAACAATATCAACCTCCCCAATTGTTAATGTAATGTTGGTGAAACCTTTTAGAGACAATGGTGACCCATCTGCACTTGTAAGAGATGTAGTATCTGTCATTTGCAATAGACATGAATCCTGTAAATCTTGTTCATATACCCGTGCCGCAATACACGAACCGGCTGCTCCTGTATCGACCAACGCATAATACGGACGCCCTTCTACTGAAATCTCAACTGTACTATGACATAGATCAATTAGATTGATGTGAGCACCTTTGTCCTGCGTCTGATTATGACTCTCTTGTGTTATGTCTTTTCTTTTCGATTTCGTGTCGTCCATGCTTTGTTTAGGCAGTGATCCTTGCTTCTTCATTTGTGATGATGTTGATATGTCCTTCCTTGGCAACAATGTTTCTAACGGCGACGTGTTGATCCTAGGCGTATGTACCTCCTTGATCAATGTTGAAGTAATATCAGGTGTATCGCTGAGGAACTTGTTTGTCGTCTGTACTCCATCATTGATTTGTGGGTTACCCATCGGAGATGATTGATTATTCGTTTGTGGCAAAATCTCACCAGATGAAACAGTATTCTTATGTTCATTTTCCTCAGTATTTGACATTATTTGATTAGCTGACTCTTTGGCAATATGTGATTGTACAGTTGAGGTTGTATGGTTTTCTAGTCCTGCATGTAGTCATTGAGGTCGATTCCGAAATTGCTTCTGTGGGCAATAACGTGCCAAATGTCCTTGTTGGTTGCAGTTAAAGCAACGGATGTATCGAACTCTACATTCCATAGGGTGATTATGCCTGTACCCGCATCCAGAACATGTGTTTGGAACCCTTGGTGGCCCAGAAAATCTGTCTGGAGGTCGTTGTGTCGGCCGTCTCTCTGATACCCATCCGTCTCTGGGCGCCATATCCCGACAATCACCCTGCCCTCGACTGTACTGTGGTGTTTGTGGTCGACCCATTGTTGCATCATTCTTGTGCAGGTATGAACTAATATCTACGATATTCACAGGTTGTGTTACATTCTGTGCATTTGCTTCAGTCAGCTGATCCACTTGTAAACTGAGCAGGTTTATTGCAGACAGCAATTTCTCAGTGCTTTGTACATCTACCATCTCTGTGGCATCTGCTATGTCTGCGCTGTCTAAGACCTCTTGCAATGTCTTATGCGGACGTGTAAGAACAAACTGCCTGATATTGGGACGGGCATTTCTCAGGATAAGATCTCTAATATACTGATCATTGTTTTTGCCAACTATCGCCGATTCATGTCTAATATTTTGTAAGAATTCTGCAAAGGCTTCTCCCTCCCTTTGTTTCCTATCTAACAAATCATTTGCCCTTTTTAGCAATCTAATGGAATTTTGCGTATACCTGCTAAGGAATGCCTGTTTGATTTCCTGCCATGTTTTTATTTCTCTAATATTCGCCGCCTCGTACCATTCTAGGGCTTTTGCCACTAAATACATTGGGAATATGTTACTCTTTTCTGCCTGTGTCCTGTGGTGTACCGCGCAAAACCGCTCAATTTTTCTCAGCCATCCCGTAGATGCCGTTTCAATTTTTCCGTCAAATGTGGGCATGGGAAGATTTGATAACGACAATGAATGCGCAAATGTCTGAATGGTGGGAACTACTGGTTGTTGTTGTGACATTTCACTAACAGTACAGTTTGGCGCTGGAAGTCTACAAATTCCTGAGTAATCTGGAGGGTGTATCCTAGTTTGTGGCCTATTTATTGCCGTATCGAGTATCGGAGTATCCATTATTGACTCCTGTTGATATACTGGGGACGACAATTGTGGGTACAAACGTGGTTGACTTAACGACCAGTCAAATGGTATCGGCGTGTGATACTGTGGTAAGCGAGAAGACATGGTGGATGTAGTGGTAGTGGTTGAGGTTGTAGTAGTAGTGACCAGGGAACCTTTAGAAACAGCATAAGTTATTGTATCTCCTGCATAATCAAGAACCTGCTTGTGCGAATCTGATGTACTACACGTAATTGTCGGAGAAGGATCAAGCCCGCGGAATAACTCTTTTTGCTTAGGTGTACTCTGCAATTCCTCCTCTGTATCACTTGCTTTATATTCTAGTAACATCTGAGGTGTATGCTTATTTATAGGATCAACTATGTAGCGCTTGGGCTGTGAATTCATTTTCCCAAACATTGTGGTTTTTATGCAAGGTGGTCAGAAAAATAATCCTATCTGTCAAATTATATTTGCTATCTGTTACCCTTCTTGATAAACCTTTATCTCCTTAATACTATATCGGAAAGTGGGCGTGATAGGTACTAAATACTATTTTTACAACATAATACAACATCAATATTATAATCTAATAACTAATAACTATGCACACTTGTGGTCTGTAAATGCCCTATGTCCCTTGTCCACATTCGCTATTATTATTTCTTAACGTCATTCAATGAGTCAATGCTGTCACCACCATTTTTAGAACCGCTATAGTAACCCAGTTATTGTACTTCCCTTCTCACTTGAATAGCCCGGCAACTGTACATTGATCAGTCCTTGAAGGCGGTGGTTCAATCCACCTTATGTTACGAGCTCTCCAATAAGGTTCTTTTCTCATTCACCCTAGAAGTTGTAGTCACTGAATTAATCAATAGTATTGCCTTTACTCTAATCCTGTTTCATTTAAACGGTATCTTTAATCATGAACGTGGTCAATGGAAACCTCCATATTAATATTCACATTACCATTCGATGGTTTAGTGGGCATATGAGGAAATGTCCCTATTTTGACTATCAGAGCCTACAAGTGTGCACTTACATATGATATATTCGTATTTCGAATGTTTCTACATGAACAATTATTAATTTTGTTTTTCTTTCTAATTTCAACAAGTAATATATTAATATAATATAAATGTAAAATCTGAATAGGGTTAGAGCGGTATAGTACTGTTTGCTCTTCACAACTAACACTAATACAAGCCAATACAATTAAGGACTTGTTTTTCTAACAAAATGTCAATTCCACAAATTTTACAAGTGCTATGCTTACCACTATGGTAGCACCGAAATGTTCTCTTCTTAAATCTTCTATTTGTTTTTCCCTGGCTGCACTTTCCTGTCTTCTGTGTCCTCGCTCTCCTCGCGCTCTCCTCGCTCTCCTCGCGCTCTCCTCGCTCTCCTCGCGCTCTCCTCGCTCTCCTCGCGCTCTCCTCGCTCTCCTCGCGCTCTCCTCGCTCTCCTCGCGCTCTCCTCGCTCTCCTCGCGCTCTCCTCGCTCTCCTCGCG
>JAVCKZ010108351.1:0-10458 GCA_034780755.1 Lepetodrilus elevatus
GTATACACTATTATGCACAAATATTGACAACTTTGCGTCAAATCGACGCATAGAAAATGGTAGCCTGCATATTTTCACGAAAATGGGAGTCAAATACGTGCATTTTGCACTTCAGGGCGAACCCTGGGATAGTATTGTGAAATAAATAAAAAATACACACAAAAAATAGCATTAACTGAAAATACTGAAAACCAGTATGGCATGTGGAAAATGTGTACACTTGTGTAGACAAGTTGAATATGTGCATACTTTCAGTTAATAATATATTTGACCATGAAATGTGTCAACAATCCATTATTTGTATACATTTAACCTTAAAATCTCCATGCTGGAGGCAACCGGATATACCCTAAAGAGAATCTGCCTAATCTAGCAGGGAGAGTAAGCTGTCAACATAGGAAAGTCCCGAGAATAGTAAGCAATTACTAAGCATATGCTAATCATATTAATATGTATCATGTTTTTCTTTAACCCTATCCCTGCTGGACTCTGGCACAGGCACTGCTCTTTTGTGCATCTCTGGTTAATACTATGGTTAATACTATGGATAATACTATGGTTAATACTATAGATAATACTATGGTTAATACTATAGATAATACTATGGTTAATACTATGGTTAATACTATGGTTAATACTATGGTTAATATGGTTAATACTATGGTTAATACTATAGATAATACTATGGTTAATACTATGGTTAATACTATGATAATTATGTGTGAGTACCGGGAGTTCCCGTATTTAGGCCCACCCGAAATTTGGCCCATGCCATGGGCCTAAAAACAGAAGCTCTTTCTGTATTTAGGCCCATGGGCTTAAATTAGGATTTAATTTTAAGAGTAGTCTAATGTGCCAAAATAAGGCCATTTATCTGAAAAGTAACATGACTATTTTGACAGATGATACACCGAAATATAGTGTTTACTGGATATAACGATTCTATCTACGTCAAGATATGTGTTGTTTCAATCAAAATAAGTGCCAACTACACTACAGTGGACTCTGCCAATACCGGCATCTCTGTACTCCGGCAATCTGCGAATATCAGTATAATTTAAAAGTCCTGACCAGCCCCAGTCCATTTATCATTGGTTAACATTTGAATAAACCGGCATCTCTCTATTCCGTACACCGGCATCAACAAGCGGACCGGATGTGTTAATGTACTACTAATTTACCTTGTATTTTTTTAACTGACGGCCGTTTAGTTGGTGGTCGTACTATAGTCGCGGAACACAGTTATTCAATTGGAGTACTATCTGTCAGCCCGTATACTCACTGAATTGCCAAATATTTGAGTTAACCAGCTTAACATTCCAGTAATCATCATGAAAACAATATTGGCAGCCATTTAATAGGCCGTCCCGGTCGCATGTAATTTATTTGAAGAGGACACACAGTTGACCAATGGGATTGCAAGTATACTGACTAAATTACGATGACTCTTAAGTACATATTTGTATACAATTTGTTCAAATACCGCTAGATTGCTAGTATTACATCATCATGGCAGAGCGACCAGCAAAACATAAGCGTGTCTTTTATGTGTGAGATACATATATGTTAGCACGGCTGATTCAACTTATAGTTGCATATGACGTTGGCCAAAGTCGAACGGAACTCTTGATAAACTGAGTAATCTGGCACTCTCTCAAAACCGGCATATTATCTTGGTCCCAACGAGTGCCGGTATTGGCAGAGTGCACTGTATCTATTTTGTCTGGGATTTTTGCATCAGAAACACAAACTTTGTGGCAAAGTCTGAACATATTATGAGTACTTCCGAAGTTATGCCCTGGGCCTAATTTCGGATTAAAACATTCTGTGGTATTTTTTGTAATTACACCAGGGGCCGGGTAATAATGAATATACTAGTATTCGTTATAAAATTCCTTTTATCTCTTTCAGTTCTGTGGACGACTGGTCCAGAGGCTCCGTCCTAAGCGCAAGGTTAAATATGCAACCGAGCCTCTGGAGTCGACAGGATCTGCCGAAGCGTCACCGCAAGCTGGGCCCTCACAAGGGGGCGAGCAATGCTCTTCGGAGTGTTGCTCCCTATCTTCGGTGGGCTCGGTTTGCGGCTCAGAACTTTCTGAGCAGTCCTCAGAATCTTCTGAGGCCTTTAACATGGCGGCGCGGTCGTGCTCTGCCATGGTAGTAAATATGGAGGAAGATGATTTCCGTTTCTGTTGCGTATCTCCCATGGCAGAGAACGAGCAGGACGACCAGTGTGTAGGAAATATTACCGGGCTGGTCGCCGAGGGCGGTTGCTGTGCCGAGGGCGGGTGCTGCGGGCCCACCATGGTGGCCTCCCTTGTCGCCTCGGGTGCGTGCACTGTGCTCATTGTGGCCCCCCTCTGCTGCTGCGTCCTCCCCTTCCTCTTGTAAGGCGGAGGCAGAGGGAGGGGAGGTTCAGGGTCGTGCAGTGATACTAGGGGGGACGTTCCTCTACGGCTCATGATACAAGAATAGTTATTCCTACAGTTGGCAGGGTGTATTGCTCCTGCAGCATTGTATCATGACATGATAATTAATACACTGGGCTAACTAACAACTGTGGGTATAACTACAGTCAGGCCCTCTAACCGAGAGCCCTGGGACGAATACTGGCGAGTACAGGTAAATAATACAGACGAATAATAGCGAGTACAGGTAACAATACACAAGGATAGGATTAAGAACGCCTCTAGGACAGGAACATTAGGCCCATGGTGCAATGCCTCGCGATAGAAACCGATGTAGGAACCGATGTGCGAAGTACAGGTTATGCATACCCGAATAAACAGGATACGTTAGGCGTAGAGCAGCGGATATCGACGGAAATACACGAACGGCTTCCCTAAAACAGACTTAGACATACAAGTAAGTGCATTTTGTTTAAACCTGTCTGCTGGGTATGGAAATTAAAATGCAACGGTCGTAATGAAAGCGGAAGGTATTCAGTTTGAAATATGTTGACTATCTTATGAAATAAAGGCAGACTACACCATAATCGATGATCTAGGTGTAGCCACAACCAGCAATTATTAAAGAAATATGAATTTTCATTAAAAAAAACGGATTTACCACCTTCCCAAGACTGTTGTAATGGTGAAAAACTAATTTGATTGGCAATGACAAATTTTGAAAAAAAATATAAATTTTCACTCGGGATACTGATATGCCCAAGTGGGTCCTTTTTAATATCAATCAATCACTTTTCCAACCTCGGCATGCATCTTGGTAAATAATAAAGATAGAAATGAAAACTCAACTAATATGTGTTCAACTAAGATCACTTTATCATTGGAGCTCATAATTTTCCACCACATGTTGAATAGGAATATATGGACAGAAATAAAATTGAAGAAATCGGAGGTATTTATTTTGTGAAACCGTTCAATATCAATACAATTGCATTCACTTGCCATTTAAAACATTGTTATTGTACATATTTATTATTCTGGTAATGATAATGATTAACCCACTGAATGGAATTATGGTAGCACATGTTTTACATCTTAACCTTTTCAGTGGTGCCATAATTGCATTCAGTGTGTTATCATTACTAGAATAATAAATATGTAAAAAAAAATATGCGAATGATTTAAAAATATACTGAGGCCTTTTATTTTTAATAAATTGGTTCACGAATCGACAGACTCCATTTTAATGAAAATTATTAAAAAAAAAAAAATTCTTTAAATTAAAATAGTGTTAAATTTGAAAGATAATATTTTTTTAATGTTTTTTCTTTACCATTTATGTTCCTTCATGCGACTACCAATAGAAGAGGGGCCATAGCTGAAGGTTTGTATTGGTCAGGTAATTTTTGTTTGTTTTATATTAAATTTTTAAGTAATAATAAATAAATGAATATATATCTAGATCTATGGTGGTTTTCTTTCATTTTGGACATGTGATATGGTCACTCATAATAATTGTGGAAATGAAGTATTAATATGAATGTGTATAACCATGCGTTTACACAGGTTGGACTACATAAATTTAATGACAATTCAGTATTTAATGCTTAAAATATGCAAGTAGACAGATTGTGCAACAATGTTATAATGATTATGAAAGCTTAATATACATATATGATTATTAAACAGGTGACCCACAATTAGTGTATGAAAGATTGTGTATCACTATTTTTTTCAAGATAGTAAAGTTATCTATAATTTTCAGAAAATATGTTGTCTCTGAGATGGATGACACCTCTTATCACTGTATTTGCCTATTTTTATTATTTTGACTCCTGGTCCGGTATTCATAAAGGGGCTAACTCAGTTTTTGATGACCAAATATATAGCAAAAACTGACTTAGCCCCTTTATGAATACCGGCCCTGCAGCTTACATTTATGATTTATGCATTATGAAAATCCATTAATTAAGTCTATTGGTAAATTTTATTTTAAATGTTTTTCCCTCTTCCAACATCATAGTTCCCTTGAGAAAATCTGTGAACCAATTTATTAAAAATAAAAGGCCTGGGTCGGTATTCATAAGAGAGCTTAAGTCAGTTTTTGCTACATATTGATCATCAAAAACTGACTTAAGCCCTTTTATGAATACGGCCCCTGAGGTAAAAAAGAAAGTTTCCGGTGTTATTTTGGAAATATTTATTAAAACACCTACATTTTTTTTTTTTTTACGTTTGATTTACACATTTCTTCAAAATACGTCATGACTGGCAACAAGGGCATGTCTGAGAGTAAACCAGATTCAACATGCATGTTTCTGATGGTAGGGTTAGAATATATAGCCGTACAAGCGAGCGATTGGCTACAACCTGTTTTCAGCAGAGTAATCCGTTAAATAAACCATATATGGAGTGTGGAGGCAGATCACCACTAGTGCCATCCGTAAACTGACATTTTTCCCTAAGAAGACGCGAATAAGCCTGTATGGATGTTAATGTAGGAAAAACGTCAGAATTGGTGCAATTAATAAATTTTCAATCCAGCTTCAGAATGTCGCTGAGTGTGAAATTAAATGTTTTACCTAATAGGCCTACATGTTTCTGTGGCTATATCTTTTTTGAAAATGGCAACACTACATATACCTCTGTAGAAAACTGAAAAATCATATGTACTTTGAATAATCTAAAACTATTGTCGTTTGTTGTTCAAGATTAAAAATGCAGAGTGGAAACTTTCTTTTGTACTTCAGTTTCTTTTGTACTTCAGTATATATCCTGGTGTTTTTTTAGCATAATATAACATTTATATGGCAGTCGATAACTTACTAGACATATACCGTATGTACACTTTAATGGGAGTCTACCACATTCTCCCAAAGCCATGACATTACTACATTTAAGTCCAATCTTTAGAACCCATTTACAATATTCAATATTTACAGATTCAATATTCTTAGAGTATTAATGCACATAATATAACATTTATATGGCAGTCGATTATTCATAGTTAACAACTTGCACCAATATTTCACTGCCTTTGACATATATGTACACTGTAATGTGAGTCTACCACATTCTCCCAAAGCCATGACATTTACTACATTTTGGTCCAATATTTAGAACCCATTTACAATATTTAATATTTACAGATTTAACCATCTTTGAGTAGTGTAGACCCTATACTTCAGCACCACTGTATAAAATTGGAGTTATCATTGCATAAATAAATTAATCGGATCACTACAAGATATACCTGTATCTCCAAACCTATTCTGGAACCTGTACCGTATATTGCAGATATTGCTTTATAAGCTTAGGAAACAAGACCATTTTGAGCTTTGCTATGTCTCCTATTCTGAAGAGCCAATGGTTACCCAATAGACGGATCTCGACCAGAATAGTGAGGAATCGTCAGAAATTGGCGGGATTGAAGGACAGAAGGATAATCAAACGTCCCTTTCTTGCTGATCGTCATGAGAGACGCCGATTAGCGTGGTGTTTGGCCTGGAGAGGTTGGAATCTGAGCTCCTGGCGAGGGGTCTATTGGTCCGACGAAAGCCGGTTCTTGCTCCATGTCACAGATGGCCGATTGAGAGTTTGGAGGCATAAACATGCGGCCTAGATAACACAAGAACATATGACCTACGACCCAGTATTGTGGATGTTCAGTAATTGTTTAGGGTTGCCTGTCTCATGAATGTAAGCTGGATCTTGTCAACATCAAGACACCAACACCAACACAAGACACCAACACCAAGACCATAACCATCGGTGATGCCAACAGCATACCCATATTTCCAAAGCTAAAAACTGTGGTGTGTTTATTGAGAATAACCTCAAGATGAACAACCAGGCAACACACATCATCAGAACAGCCAACATTCACCTCATGAACATATAGGGAAGCTCCGGACATATCTCACCAAGAAAGCCACCACCACTCTCATGCTGTCTCGTCATCTCCCGTATCTACTACTGCAATAACCTACTTGTAACACCAACCAGGAACAAGTGACTCACTACAGGTCCTCCAAAACACTAGAATTAAGATGTTCGATGACATAACACCCATACTAATGGAACTACACTGGCTACCAATAGCTTTAAGAATAGACTAGACAATTCTAATGTTTGCATACATTGCATACAAGTGTTTGAATGGACTTTGCCCTGCCTACTTTTAACAGAGCACAAGAAATGCATGTCATACCATGCAGCAATCAATACTAGTTACCATATGGTAGTCATTTTTGTTAATGAATCATGATTAATCCTCTAAATGCCATTATGACAGTACATGTCTTTAACCTTTTCTCCAGGGATCGAAATTAACACTAGTCCTCTAGCCTGGGACATTTTTCGCAATGCTAAGGTATCCTAAGGACTAGTAGAAATTCATAACATTTGTTATGTGTATCACTATTCGGGTTAGTAAATGTTTAAGTTTCTATCGCGTTTTCTCTGTTTGGGTAACTGAGGATGCCCTTTGACTCAGTATGAGGTTGTGGCCACAGCATTGTCTGTATGAGCTGAAACACACCAAAAAAACACCATATTATTATATATGTAAGAAATGGAATGGTTTCAAGAAATACATGTATTGGGTATATTATGCAGCAATCATTAGTTATTTAAAGTTTAACAAAAACAAATGGCATGCTACACATGTAAATATAGTTCATATGAGAAAGCTGGTTAAAATATTTAGAAAGAAGCAATAGTATTTGATGTAGAGAAAAACACCCAGATAACAGAAAACTTATTTATAAACTAAATTGTTAGGCCATATCTTTTTGAATGGTCGGTTGACAGAAAATATATATGATTGATTAATATAATTGTAAATAATTGTTGTAGATACCAGTACATACATTGGTTAAATTTTAATGTACAATTATTTACAAAGTAGGCCTGCTTTGCAATAGATGAAATTATTAATTAGATGTTTGGCATACATACTAATTATCATTAAATGATCAAATTGACTCGACATTGTGTCAACTATTGCCTGCTGGTCTTTGTTTTTGTGCAATGATGGTTTGTACGACTTTTTACTTTACCATAATATTACTATAATTTTCTAAAGGCTTGTAGTTGTACACTGTCAGTGGAATATAATAACAAATAGTATTTCCAAAGTGGAGAAAGAAATATTAGTAAACCAGGGAATCAAATAGCTATGGCCTTACACTAAAACAAATTAATTAAAGTGCCTAAAACAAAAAATTCATAATAATTATATAAACCTAAATAACCAATAATAATTTGAACATTTAATAACGTGAACATTCATATTGTGTCAAATCCACTCAGAAGCATACTCCTAGTGCTACACAGCAAACTGATAATGATAATGATATGTTATTGCTCACTCAGCGAATTTATCAGACAGACATTTTGTTTATTGTTATCATCGACAGTTAAAAGGATTTAAATTGATGGCTTACATGACCTGCATGTGCATATTCTTGCAGATAACACTCCATATGTTATATGGCCAATAATAATAATGGCATCTGTTCAAGTCACTTTACTAGAACTTCATAAAGTTTTCATCCAAACCATGTTTTTGAAACCAAAACAACAACACAAATGTCAGTCAGACAACAAACAGAACAACATGTTTAATGTATATTATATTCCAATTACTACTACTACTACTACTAATAATATTAATGAGAGGGGTAGGATGTAGCACAGTGGTAGAACGTTCCATGTGGAAATTGTGATAATACTGAAAGATTCTAGAAAGCGACTCTAAACCCCATTTAAAAAAAACAACAAATAAACTAATAATGATAACATTTATATTGCACCAAATCAATGCTTGAAAGCATGTTCATAGCATTCTCAATTCCCTGGGTAACATTCAAGGCACTAAACGGTTAGCATTAACATGTCCATTGCATCCTACTGACAACACAGAGGTCAGAGGCATTTTAAAAGTTAAGTCACTTGCCTAAGGTGAAATCTCAAGTTTTTCAGCCTGTGATTCAGTGTGGGGCAGGAAGGAATCCTAGAGCTCAAACATTCTTCACTTTAACCTGAGACATCAGTCATGCAATGCACGGGGTCATGTGCCACCATAAGCTATCATGTCAAATCTTAAAAATGTGTATCATTCTTTCAGTTAATGACTGTTGTACTAGAACTGTTTGAATAATCTCAAGAACAAACATAATACTGTTAGTGAAATAAAACCAACAGAATGCAAGAACTTTTGACATTTGTTATTGGCGTTTGAACTTTTCATATGCATACCACGACCAGCAGGGTGGACCACAATTTTAACATCCCCTTTCTTATAATCCTCGTGGAGATTATAGGCATAGACAGCTGGATCTTCAACATAAACAATGTTGTACCAGCTGGAGAATCCAGGCACCACAGACACTACATATCCCGGATACACCACACCATCAGTGAAAGTGTGGTCGATGTGCTTTCCCACAAACAGAGGTAGATGATCACCACAACTGGTTTCTACTGTATCTGAATGTATTGTGTCTTCAATCAACTTTAGCACATTTGACTTAAGTTCGTCTATAGGGATTTTTGCATAGCTACCCCTGTCATTCTTTCTTGAAAAGGAGAAGACTTTTGGATCATGGAACTTCTGTTTCAAGACCTGTTTTCTGAATTTGAGTTGAGATTCTAAAGCTGTTCGTTTTTCCTTCAGTGGGATACTTTGAAGTCCTTCTTCCACCTGTTGGCTGCTCTGCCACAGTCCATAGTAACAGACAGAAATTGTCAATGCTTCAGCAGCCTGGATACGTTTTTTCTCTCTTTCCTCAAGTTCTTTTTGTCGTCTTCTCTGATTTTCCGCCCTCGTCTTCTGAATCTCTTTTATTCTTTCTTGGAACTTTTCCCGTATTTTGACCCCTTCCTTCATTGATGTCTCCAGCAGATTTATTTTCCTTTCTTTGTCCATCTTTTGTAACCATTCTCCGGTACGATTGTGTGAATACATCAAAAAAGCTTCATTGGTCAAAATGGTTGAATTAGGGCGGTAGCGCAGCAGTTGGTCTAATTGTCCAAAAACAAATTCTGGCAATTTATTATGTGGCATGACTGAAGTTGTTGCGATATATAATTCGTCTGTTGGGTTGCTAAATTTCCCGCCAGGAAGATGATCCGTCACCATTCTGCTCAATAATTGATGAAAAGTTTGAAAGATATTTCCCAGGAGAGGACAAACAATTTCATCAACCTCCGGATTTTCTTCAAGCAAGTGGGACAAAACTTTATCATCAGTAACAGTGGTATCGAAGGGAGTTGATTCTCCTCGCATGAAGTCAGCAATTACTTCAGTATCTCTGGATCCCTTTTCAAGGAAGTCGACAAGTCTCTTGTACTGATCATTCATATCCAATATATGGCATTTGCTTTCAAGACATTTCCACAGTGGGCCAGTAACAAACTTGGATATGAGACCCAAGGATCGCACCCCAGCAAGGTACAAATGTTCTTTCACATCCAAGGAGACTGCTCTCAGTAATGAATTGCCCGCCCCGTGTACATTGTCTAGAAAATGTGAAATGTCGTTACCGTGAAAGTAAACTGCATGGCCAAGCACAAAGACTAGATTGAAACGATTATGTTTGAATCTCATAATGGTGTTCCGTTCACCATTCTTTTCATCCTCCCCTACAGCAAAGGCTTTACAACAAGTCCTTATTAATCTTAGAGTCCCACTTTCAGCCTTGTGGTACCTCTTTAACTCCACTGCACAACCTGATCCAATGTCTTTCCCATCCAGGAAGTTTCTCTCAAACTTTTTCAGACAAGCCTCACTTGCATCTGCCATGCCCACCATTAGATGCAGTCCACAAAAGAAGTTATTCATTTTGGTACACAGCAATCTTTCTTGTTCATCCATGTCAGACCAATTCTCAATTACATCAGGTAATATTGTTTCTCTGAAATCTTCAAGTAAATTATGGAAGCGTTTTTCAGTAGAGGCCCTATCTGACATATACTCAACAAAATAAGAAACTTTACACTTTATAAATACGTATAGTAATTGTTTTATAATGTTTTAGGTTAATGT